>LGRX02022402.1:13414-23991 GCA_001247695.2 Cymbomonas tetramitiformis
TCCGAGCATAGCCCTTGGGTGCAGGGCTCCTGTCGGCCAATCAGCAGGTCCGAGCATAGCCCTTGGGTGCAGGGCTCCTGTCGGCCAATCAGCAGGTCCGAACACTGTCCTCGGTTGTGACGCTCATCTTGGCGGTGTGTGGAGATATGGGGTTACATGAGGCCCGCAGGCGCTTGCCCACGCCCAGTATGATACCCCGCACAGCCCGGGGGGTAGCTGTTGTGATTCAAGAGGATGTCAGACGGCTGTCGAAGCTTCGAGACACTGTCTGCACTGGCTGGCGACAAACTGGACAGCTGTGCCTTGATCGCCAGCTGCTATTACCTGGCCGTCGGAGTTGAGAGCATGATGTGGCGCATCGAGGGCTGGCTCCAGGTGGATAGCGCGGAGGCGTCGGCTGCCCGAGAGTCCGCTCTGCGTGAGGTCAGCGAGATGAAGTGCACCGAGGCGCTGCACCGCGCGGAGGCCGCGGAGGGCATCGCAGCCACCACTCGGCAGGTGCTCGACGGGGAGCTGGCACCGGCCGCCTGCCCAATCACGCTTTAGGAGAGATGAGACTGGTGTACCGTTTATTCTTGCGCGCTGTGTGCGTGTGCGCGTGCGCCCGCGCAGAACTAACAAAGAGAGATGTGCTCTCGATCATAGCGGGTTTAGTTTGTTCCCCCACAACTCCACGTCTCGGACACCCCCACATCTCCATGTCTCGGATGCGCCCACAGCTCCACATCTCGCAGGCCCCTGCATCTCCACCTCTCGGGCGCCCCCGCAGCTTTCAGTGATCCGGGACGATCAAGCGGGCGGCTGGCAGGAGCTGGAGCGCCTAATGGAGTCGAGCGACCAGCAGCAGTCCGCCGTGATGTGGGCGCGCGTTCTCGAGGCGGAGCAGGGGCGCGTCATGGCTGAAGCACGCCTCCGCGACTCTGAGTCCTGCCACCGTGTGCCCGCCTCCAACCCGGCTGGGGGGGAGGCAGAGAGTAATCTGCGCTTCTTCGAGCAGTCGAGGGGAGCGTCATCACGGGTGTGCGGCCCGCCCGCTTGCCTTTTGCCTGGCTCGCGCGCTCGCTTGCATCCAACTTGGCGGTGCACAGCACTGCACGGTGGGCCTCCCTGCTGCCTCCGGGGGCGGCGGTTGACTTGGCGCCCTGCGAAGGGGGATGCGTGGGCATGTACGGCTCGAGGTGCATAGCTACACCGCGCACTCCGCGTTGGCTGTGTTTTACACAGGGTCTGTAATTTAATACTCCGCGTTGGCTGTGTTTTACACAGGGTCTGTAAATTGATACTCCGCTTTGGCTGTGTATTTTGATGCGGTCGACACAGGGCCTTAGGCGACTGAATCGGTCGCTACGGGGCGGGCGGGGGGCAGGCTGAAGGTGACCACGCTGCGCAGGAGTACGAAGACAGCCTGCGCACTCAACTTGCGAAGAGGGAGGCGCAGGCCGTGCAGTTGGTGCAGCAGCTCGAGGCGGCACAGGATGCGAATCAGACGAGCACTGTGCAGGTGTCACCTCCCGCTTTTCTTTCCTCGCTCTACCCTATGTCTCGCCCCGTCCAAGCCTGCACCCGCGCTACCAAATGGCCTCCACTGCGCGCAGCTTCCGCCCCCCCCCACGCAGGCCCCCCTCTGCGCTGCCGCGCTCCTGAGGCCGAGCCCCCTTGCTTGGGTATGCACCTCAGAGCGCCAGGGCAGCATCCCGGGGCTCCGCATGGGTTATGCCCTGGCACTTGACCCTTGGGCAGGTCTTGGACGCCACGTCACGGAGCCGTGGGGATGGGTGGCGAGCGGTTGACGGCAGATGGCGGAGCTGTGCCTGCGGCTGGTCGAGGCGGAGAAAGAGAAGGACGCGGTGGAGAAAGAGAAGGTGGAAATCGCTAAAGAGAAAGATTCCATTAGGGAGGAGAAGGAGTCGATGCAACGGGAGCTGGAGCTGCGCGGAGGCGCCCTGGAGGTAGACCCTGAGCACACTGCGCAAGAGAGTTCGAACCTTTGCCGCCGTGGGATGCCCTGCGGGCCTCCGGTCGTGTGCGCAGACCGCGAGAACCGGCGCATCCGCTGACACGCGCACACGGGGGTTGCGCAGGCGTCCCGACGAGGAGCCGCCAGGATGTCCGGTGTGCGCCGTCTTCCCCACCCACCCTCTCCCCTCCGTCATCGCTTAGGCCACACCCGCTGCAGCCCTCCGGCTATTCGATCGCGCGTCCACCACTTAAACCAGCCACCCCGCATCGCACGCGCCAGATGAGATGACGGGATCTCTGTGTAGGAAAGCCGGAGGATGACGCGTGTGCCCGTCAGCGGCGCTTCAGTCGCTTTGGAATATTCCAGCAACGAGGATTCGGGGAGTGGGGCAGTAATTCGGTACGCTTTGGGGGGCGCCGCGGAGGAGCAGAGATGAATACAGCTGACCGCGCGCACCTCAGCGAGCGCATGGAGATTCTGCAGAGAGTCTCTGACAGCAGGAGCCGCGCCTTACAGGTCTTGTGCCTCCTCCGCCCCCAAGCAGTCGCCTTGCGCTGTCCACGGGAGCTCGTAGCGACACAGAGCTCCCTCATTCGCTCTATGACCGAGTGCGGGAGCCTTTCGAGAGGAGTCCCTTGGACCCTTCGAAGCCCCTTTTGGTTATTTTTACCTTTCGAGAGCGAATTAGGCTTGACCCCTCTCAGATCCCTTTGACCCCGACGCCTTCGATGTGGTCTCTGAAGCCAGCAGCCCGAGGGCAGCCACCGTTAAAAGGGGTAGAGGGTTGCGCTGATGAGAGCTCGCTCCTGACCCAGCAAGTGCGCGGAGAAGGGCGGCGCACTGAGTCATGAGCTCCTCTGGGGCCGCACGGCAGGTGAAGCTGACCAATGAGGAGGCCAACAACACAGCAGCGCAGCAGGAACTGGTGCGTGTGCTGCAGCTCCGGCTGGGGATTTGTGGGCCTCTTGCAGCACGCTTCGAGCGTCCGCAGGAGGAGGCCCGACGTGCGAAGGGGCAAGCACCGGTGGTAGCGCGCGGCCTCCGCGATGGTGCTCCTGAGGCATCCCCGCGGCCGAGTTTCAGAGGTGGCGCCGCTGCTCAAGCCGCCCAGTGCCGCCCTGTGCCGCCCTCCAGGTGGAGCTGGCCACGGAGCTGGCGGAGAGCAACGTGATGAGGGCGGACCTCGAGGCTCAGGCGCAGGCCCGCGTGGGGCAGATCTCGGACCTGACCTCTGAGCTGGCGGCGTCCAGCAGCAAGCTCGAGGCGCTGCGGGTCGAACTCAGTTCCTCCCAGGTACCGGCGCAGCTCCTCCTTGGCGCCGGCTCTGAGGGGCCTTGCGGTGCTCGCATCCCGCCATTCTCCGTGTCCCGCATCCTACAGTGAGTCGTCTTCGGACGAGCGCGGCGTCCGAGGGTCGCGTGCCGGAGATGTGCGTCCACCAGCACTCCGCTGGAGGCGCGAGACGCACCCCTCAGGGTGCCCCCCAGATGCGGAGGAAGGCGCGACAGTGTGGAGGGGAAGGGTGGGGAGCGTGCGCCAGACGACGATGGCCGAGGAGAGGCAGGCTGCCGCGGCGGCGCGAGTGGAGCACGCGGATGAGCTGGTGGGGCTGCAGAGGGCACAGGAAGTTGCAGAGAAGCAGCTGACCGGGGCGGTGCACCTGATGATGGAGCACGGGCAGGTGCGCCGGGCCTCCTTGCGGCTGAGGCAGATCCCATCCTCGTGTGCGCCCTCTCCGATGCGGGCCTGAGGTCCACTCGGCGTCATGAGGCAGACCATAGGACGTGACATGTGCGGAGGGCGCGTTGCATGCGTACGGGGTCCCTCCGGATGCTCGCACTTGCTGAACCTCCTCTCTCCTGGGCGCAGGCGCTCGGCACACCAGTGCCCAGTGCTCAGAGCGCCTTCCACGTCCGTGCACAGAGCACTTGCAGCGGGGATCTCTGCGAAGGAGTTAGAGCTGTACATCCATGGTGATGGTGGCTTGGTGGCATGTGACAGCCTCGTGATTGCACCTGGCGGCTCTGCGGGATTGAGACGTGGTTGCAGTCGACGGAGAGTGGCTTTGGTGGGCGGCGCTCAGCTTGGCAGTAGGAGGGAGGGGGGACTGCGCAGGGGAGGGTCACAGTCTCAGAGCGCGCGTCGCGTGTTTGTGCCTGCAGGGAGTGGATGACCAGCTCCAGAATGTGCGCCAGTCTCTCACCGCGGCCAACGCTCAGGTCTGTCTCTTTCGGCTCGCATCCTTGCCCACCTTTTGCCCTCGTGACGCCGCCTGTGCCTCCCAGCCTCCAGGAGCCCGTGGCGTCGCCCCCCGCTGTGATGCGGGACCCGGGCATGCGTGCGCCCCGAGCGGGGATGGAGGAGGGGCGCAGCAGGTGCGAGTCCAGAGGTGGTGGTGGCACCCGTCCGCAAGAAGGGCGAGGTCCGATGACGTGAGATCTGGGCGCGGTGCAGGTTGTGGAGGAGGCCCTGGCGCTGCAGGACCGCGCGGCGCGGAGCATGCAGGACGCCGAGCTCAAGGTCGCCCACATGGTGCAGCGCCTCACTCTTGAGTCTGAACGAGCGGACGTGCTCACGCGTGTGCTACAGCAGGTGCGTCCCCTTCGCGGCCAGGCGCTCGTGGCCAGCCCCGGTGATGGGGCGCACCGCGTGTGCTGAGTGCGTATCGGAGCACTTGGCTGCCCGCATGTTGTCATTTTTTGACATGGGGTGTCCATGCTGTGTGGTGGGTCTGCATTCATGGCATAACCATGGACCAACGGGTCCCATCCATCGACCGTGAGCCACTGGGGGGCATGCCAGCAGGGTCCGCTTACTCCGTAACCCAGAAACCAACAATTGTTGGGCGATGATCGGTCACATCGTATTATCTTTCCATGCTGCTTTGCATCTGGGTTGGGAATATGTATGAGTTGGTGGCATCTTGTCACGGCCCCGCCCTGCTCCTGATTTGCTTCTCACATCCACTGGGATGATGGTGGGCTGGCTTCTGTCGGGTGATCTCATGGCATTCAGTGTGCGTATCGGAGCGACGGAGGGTTCCGTGGCGTCGCTAGTCCTGCCCAGCCGGACCTCGTGAGCCACGGCAGGCGCTCGCACGCAGGCCATGGTGGCCGCCTCCCAACAGCTGCCGGCCCTAGAGGCCGCGCATTTGGCCCCGTCAACCTCTCTTTGCAAGGTTGGGTTGAGAGCCTGCGATACGGGCCCTCGCTCTGTGCGTTGATCTGACGGTTGGGTTGAGAGCCTGCGATACGGGCCCTCGCTCTGTGCGTTGATCTGACGGTTGGGTTGAGAGCCTGCGATACGGGCCCTCGCTCTGTCGTTGATCTGGTTGGATTGAGAGCCTGCGATACGGGCCCTCGCTGTGCGTTGATCTGACGGTTGGGTTGAGAGCCTGCGATACGGGCCCTCGCCCTGTGCGTCGATCTGACGGTTGGGTTGAGAGCCTGCAATACGGGCCCTCGCTCTGTGCGTTGATCTCTCTACCAGCGAAGCTTTGGAGCCGCCATGCACCACGTACCATGCACACCTCGCTCCCCCAGCCTTACCACGTGGCATGTGCATCTCGCTCCCCCAGCCTTACCACGCGGCCAGCATGCCTCGCTTCCCCAGCCTTGCCACGTGGCATGTGCATCTCGCTCCCCCAGCCTTGCCACGTGGCTTGCATACCTCGCTCCCCGGCCTTGCCATGTGGCCTGCATGCCTCGCTCCCCCAGCCTTGCCACGCGAGTCCCTAATATCCTGCTTCTCTGCACCCCACAGCAACAGCAGCAGAAACAGCGGCATGCCGATGTCGACACGGGCGAGCAGTCACGTGAGTTCGTGGGCACACCGCCGAACCCGACCCCGAGCGAAGACGTACAAGTGATGGCTACACAGGTAGAGGTGCTACGGCAACGGTGTGCAGAGGTAAGTGCGCGAGGGCCGAGCGCGGTCGAGAGCGCAGTCCTCCACCCACTTCTTCATGTTCGAGCTGGTATTGGTAAAGTTTGCACAGGGATGGAGTTTAGGGTTTGCACAAGGATGGAGTTTAGGGTTTGCACAGGGATGGAGTTCCGTTTAATCCGTGTGCTGCTGTATCGGTTTGAAGCGTAGCAGTGTTCCCCCCCCCGTCGCCCCGTCGCAGCCCTGGAGCGTGGTAAATAAACATTGCACGATCGCCGAGGCTGGAAGTGGCGCGTTTATTGCCGTGTCATTACCCCTTCCGGTCAAAGTTCAACACTGACCGTAATCGAAGCCTGGTCGGGAATGGACCCCTCAAAGCTCCTCGCGACTTTCGCTGTCAGTAGAGCTGACCCCGAAGCAGGACCTCGAGTGGATTTGGAGCGGATCTTGGATTCTTCCCAAAATCTATCACTAGGTGGGAGCCAATCATTGCAAAGGTTTTGTTCCTGGCGCCGGTCTCTTTCGTGCATCGACCATTTGGCAAGCTGCCTGCCGAGATGGCTGGCGCCTCACTCAGTGTCGAATGGGTAGCATGCCAGGATGGCTCTCAGAGGGGCCGGCAGCGGGCACGCTCATCGAGGCGGTCCCCACACTTGCACGTCTGCTCGGGGCAGATGCGCCTGCTGCCCGGGCAGCTGCTCACTAGGAGGCCCTCGGGCACCTCGAGAACTCGGGCATGCCAAGTTTTGTCGCCGTCATTCGCCAGCTCTGCGGAAGAGGCTGCGCATCGCGGCATTCCCCTAGCCCCCCACTGCCGTCGGCTCTAACAAATCGGGTAGGTCTAGTAAAGCGGCGATCGGCGATCCGAGCAGAAACTTTCTACGCTGCCGAATCCTCACGTGATGCCCGTGATTGGGCATCCTGCTGGGCTTGAAGACACCTATGCGGCATATACCGTCGGATGTGGTTACCGCTCTATGATCAGTGTGTCATCGAGGGTTCAAAGGCATAGAAGGTGTTGCGCCTAGAGCTGGGGTTGCCGCAGAGGCGAGCGTGACACGTAGTGGGATTGCTTGGTTTCCTTTCGCCGCCTTGTCAAAAAGTCCCGGAATAGCTCGGTGGCCACTGATGGGATAATCACTCTGACCTGTGGACATACAAAAGTTAATGACATTCCTTTGTGTGGTAATACAAAAATAATCTGAAATATACATAGAACATCATTAATTTTGACGAATGACATCCGACCTTCGTGGCTGGACCGGCATTGTAGTCGATGCATCCCAAGCTCGACGACGTGAAGCCTTCGCCGATCCGAATCGGTCGAGGAACGAATTGGAGAGGAACCTGAATGGAAAGGGTCAGGCACAAATAGAGTTCCCTTTGGCTGCATGGGTAAGCCAACTGTTGCTGGTGGACAGTGGCAGCTGTCCCTGAAACACAAAGTAAAAGGTCGAGAAACTGTGGTTGATGGGCCAGTTTTAGAAGTATTCAAAAAGGAAAAAGATAACACGCGCAGTCTCACAGAAGTCGGGAATTTGGTTCACAACTTTTTTTTAAAATGCGCGCCATCTGCAAAGAGTGAATGGCGCTCAGCCATTATTCGCCACACAACCTCTTACGAAATAGGAGAGAAGATGGCAAAAAAAGCCATTTTTTTGTTGGTCAGCGGCGGCCCATCAACCACAATTTCTCGACCTTTTACTTTGTGTTTCAGGGACAGCTGCCACTGTCCACCAGCAACAGTTGGCTTACTCATGAAGCCCAAGTGAACTCTATTTGTGCCTGACCCTTTCCATTCAGGTTCCTCTCCAATTCGTTCCACGACCGATTCGGATCGGCGAAGGCTTCACGTCGTCGAGCTTGGGATGCATCGACTACAATGCCGGTCCAGCCACGAAGGTCGGATGTCGTTCGTCAAAATTAATGATGTTCTATGTATATTTCAGATTATTTTTGCATTACCACACAAAGGAATGTCGTTAACTTTTGCATGTCCACAGGTCAGAGTGATTATCCCATCAGTGGCCACCGAGCTATTCCGGGACTTTTTGACAAGGCGGCGAAAGGAAACCAAGCAATCCCACAACGTATGCTTAGGAGCGTCAAATTGGACTTCTCCAGTCCACTTGGGTGAACAACGATGACTCAGCGGCAACCGGCAAATGGCAGGGTGAGGCGTCCGTGCTCCAGAGCGAGATCGAGACGCACAAGCTGCGGAGCAGCTATGTGAACGCGTGCGTGGAGAGGGACGCACACGTGGAGCACGTGGCGCAGCTCAGCGGGGAGCTCCAGGCGGCGCGCGCGGCTCTCGACTCTCAATTCGAGGCGAGCACGACGGAGCAGTCACGCCGCCGGGTGCGCTTTACCCCGAGGTTGCGGTTCACCGGTGACTGCCAAAGATATTCAAGCGCTTCTTAAGTTCTTTACCCTCACCCGTGGGCCCGGCTCGAGCTTCAAATCGAGCCAGCTTGCCGCGAACATGTGGTACTGGCGGATAGGTTGTTGGCGCCGAAGCTCGAGACAGACCTGCGGCCATATCTATTTATAATGAATTTATTCCTCGAGTAAACCTCAAGTAAATCACTCAAGCTGCCTTCCCCGTTCCCACGGCCGCCGAGCGGACACTCCCCGGAGCCCTTGCATTTTCATTGGCTTTGGCCTCGGAGTGCGCGTCAAAGCCCTCTTTCGGCTTCTTGCGGCCTCCACGTGGGGTCACCTCGAGCGAAGGTTCCGGGCCAAGCAGGCTGAGGCGTTTACCCTTTGCTGGGACAGGAGCGTGTGGCCATGCTGGAAGGGGAGCGCGATGCCATACTGAACGAGCGCGACGACTGGAAGACAAAGGCGGAGCGCGCGGAGGTTGCCATGGTGGCGCTGACGCAGGCAAACCAGGTGTTGGCCCCACTGTCTTTGACGACTGTGCTCTCTTTGACTAGTGGAACCACAGGTTCGTGTGCAGGTGTTGCTTGCGGGTGGGAGGAGGGCGTTGCTGAGGGGGCCGGGAGCTGCGTGCGCGAAGGCGGCGGACTCATCACGCAACCTAGCAGAGAACCGCAACATGGTGATGTCGGACCAGCTGCTGGAAGCGCGTACCCGCGCTACTCGTGCCGAGGCTGCGCTGTCCCTTGCGGAGGTGCGCCCGCCCTCCCGCACCGACGCTGTGCTCTCCGTGACCGGCAGACGCTTCGCCGATGCCGATCCGGCGTGATAGAAGCGGACAATGTTGGAAGTGGTCTCTGCAGAGTGAGCACCATCTTGCCTGCACTTCTGTGGTTAGATCACGCCATGTGGCTTTGTCTGCCTGTCCACGTCTACGGTGGTCTGCCCTGGCACAAGACGGTACCATTGGTCTGCTTCGGGCCACGTGTCTGGTCTGCCCTCTGCTGACTCTGCGGACACCATATTCAATGTTTCCGGTTCTGTCGTATATATATATACTTCCTCAGGAAGTAACCCCTGCTTTTTATAAGGACGGACCAGGGCAAATTACTTAAATACTTAAATACTTACCTAATCAAAGCTCGAATCCCAACGGGCGACACCAACGAAAATTCTATCTGACGACGGCCAAACGATAACGATGACATTGCCAGTTCGCCGGTTCCCAGTTCGCCACTGCAATTGCGTACGTGTGCCGCGACGCGACGCCACCCCGACGTTATGGCATGGCAGACGCGGTGTTCAGAATACTTTCACAGAGACAGCAGACACAGAATTGAAAATAGAGAATTGCAATCATCAGAATAATTTATAATAAAACTCGGTTACTAATCGTATCGTGCCAGTGCCATCCGATCGCAAAATGACGTCAAATATTCGGTCGCAGGCCTAGTGGAGATCTTTAGATCGACTGGCCTAGTATATATATATACATACGTATCGGATGAGGCAGGAAATGATCACACTCACTGTCCCAGGTTGTATAAGACCCAAAGAGCACAACAAACGGCCCTGGCCTTGCGCTTGGAGCCAGGGATCAATGGCACTCGGTATCCCAGATGCATGCGAGGAGGCGGGGATCGACGGCAAAGGGGCGCTTCACTTGTGGGGGAAGCTGAAAGCGAGGACACTTGGAATCCCGGCTCAGCCGAAAATGTTAGGGGCTGACATCCGCGGCCACCCTCCCTGCAAGGGGGACAGCAGTTGGTAGGAGGTGGAGAGCAGTCGGTACCCCTAGCTGTCCATATGGAGAGCAGAGGGGGATGCGGCCTGAGTCTGAGGGCGGAGAGTGCTGCAGGAGCTGCAAGCAAAGTTCCAGAAGCACTCTGGTGCGCAGGAGACCAACATGGAGGCCATCATCGAGAAGTCGCAGCGCCGCGCCTCTCAAGCCGAGATGGAAGGTGGCCGCCCCCCACCCCCCCTTAATTCCACCTCCCGCCAGGACGCCATCGCACTCCTGTTCTCGCGGATAGGCTCCTCTGAGCGGTTTGCCGCATTTCTGCCGGCGACCACGGCGGGAGGTGGACGGACGGTGGCCGAGGAGGCGAGGGGGCGGGTGAGGGGCCGTGGTCCAGCGGAGCGGGAGAAGCATCGCGCCGCTGAGTTCCAGAGCAAGCTCACGGCCGTCTCGCAGCAGCTGGCGCATACCGTCTCCATGCAGGAGAAGGTGCGCGCCTGTCCTCCCGAGCGCAAGCGGTCCGTGGCTGTCCGAGCAGGAACAAGGGCGCGCCTGTCCAATGGGAGGGCAGCCTGCTGGCCGCGTGGCAGCAGAAGCAAAAGCGCAGCAGAAGCA
>LGRX02022404.1:0-12122 GCA_001247695.2 Cymbomonas tetramitiformis
TGTCGTGTCGTGTCGTGTCGCTGTCGTGTCGTGTCGTGTCGTGTCGTGTGTACAGTGACACACTGAGTCGTGTGTCACAGCTCACTGTGTCGTGTGTCACAGCTCTACTCTGTGTCGTGTACAGCGTACAGTGTACAGCCTACGATTCTGGCTTCATTTTTTCGCACTGTTAAGGGGAATTCGTGAGTTTCGACAATGACACAGTGTTAAGAGCGACTGAATTTTCTGAATCCGTTCACGCATTTCTCAGATTTGAAGAATGAAGACGTAAAAAAAACTGAGACAAAAATCGTGTACAGCGTACCGTGTCACAGTGTCTGGCTTCATTTTTTCGCACTGTTAAGGGGAATTCGTGAATTTCGACAATGACACAGTGTTAAGAGCGACTGAATTATATTTCCCGATTTTTCAAAAGAGGGGGATCTTCGATTCCATCTCCGATTTTTTCCCCAATTGCGTATAATTTGAATATCGGTGTATGAGGTATTAAAGTTCATCTTTAGGACCCACTTTGTTAGAATCCACGGTCAGATTGCTTCAAAAATAAATAATCTTGACAATATTCTACGGGAAATTCATGGGGGATCACAACCCCCAACAACTTGATATTTCTAATTTGCAACAAGTGTTTGCTACTGTTCTACCATCATGGTATTCGAGTTGTCTATGGAGTGTAAACACTGCAGGCAGTTGACGTCGGTCGAATTGAGAAACATCATACGTCGATGTTTGCCAAAAATCTGAAAACTTCTGAAGGGAGCCGTCGATGTAGAAAAATTGTCGATTTTTCTGTGGTTTCACCCTTCATGACAGTGAAAAAATGTGTATAAATAATACTATACTTGGTTACTCGAAATGGGCGTTATATGTATGTATAAACGCTCGAAGCGGCCTTGACGATGAGCTTTTGTCCAGGGTCGATATCGAAGCGCAATCACGCGATATCGACGTTTTTTCCTCTTTGTTGCACGTTTCCAGCCTGTTGCACATTTCCAAATGACGAGGTACAGTCATGAGTTAAGAGAACTGTTGTGGGAACCGCTGCCCTCTTCAGCAATTCAGCGGAATGCTTTAGGTTTATCCTACATTTTTTTCGGAACCAGTGTGGAGCTACGTGTGAGGAACTAAAACACACATTCCCAATTAACATCTGGTTGTTGTCCGTGAAGGTATATATCGGGTGGAAAAAATATTCTCAGGGACGAGAGGTACTCAAGCTGTGTGCAAGTTTTCGGCAGCACGAGCCAAGGTAAGAAAGGGTTTTACAACCCTTTCTACTTTCGCTTTGCAGAAAGCATTCAGACGAAAAACAAACAAAAAGAAATATTTCCTTGTCTTCGGCTGTTATTATTCTGTTTTGCCTTGCACGTGCTTTGACTTTGTCCACATTATACCGCTGGACATTTTGTGTGACAATGTCAGTCGCTCGCCACTTGCTTGCTGATTCCCTATGGGCTGCAGCAGCTGGGGACGTGCGAGCCGTGGTCACCAAATCTCCATGATTTCGTGGAGATAAGACAATTTTGAAAACACCGAGATCAAGGCCACCCGTAAGAGCTCGGCAGTGTCCCCTGGGCCGGCTTCTTCCCGAAAGTTTTTCTGGAACAGACCGGGCGTATATGGGCACAGCAAGCATGTATCCATCCAGCAATACAGCGCAACGTCCTGCGAAAGGAATGACTCGGAAGGAGGCAGAGAAAACTCTTATGAGGAAGTGCGAGAGTGTTCTTCGGTACGTGTAACCGAGATCAGATAAGCACCGTTAGGTTTATGGTCTTCTGCTTGAAAAAAACTTTCAGCTCGTCAAGTAGGTTTTGTTGTGCGCTTCAGACATGACTTTTCGATATTTTAATCTGGTTTGCGTTTGTTTCTTTATCCAGGAAGATTCAGCAACACAGTAAAGCAGCTATCTTCCATAAACCTGTTGATATCCATAAAACGGGTGCGTTGGACTATTATAAGATCATCACGAATCCAATGGACATGCAAACCATCAGAAACAATTTCAAGGAAAAATACACGTGAGAATCCTCCGCTGTTGCACTTCTGATTCAGCTCCTGGTCTAGTTCTCACAACACCCGACTGACTAACGTCTCGCCCTTTCAGGTGTCCATCTGATTTCATCGCCGATATGCGTTTGATGTTTCAAAATTGCAAGATCTACAACGCGGTGGACAGCGACGTGTGGAAACTTGTGCGTTCCTACTAGTTTTGGTGTTCCTTCTATTTCTTTTCAGGGGCGAAAGAATACTTGTTCTTCCGCTGCCTGATCCAAACTTCTTGTCGCGCTGTTTTTCGACTTTTGACGTTTTGCTTCTTTACTTCGGTATCTTGAAGGATTTTTCGGCTTCCGAGAAGCTTGTCCGTTTCATATGAGAAGTACCTCCCGTTGATTGTGTTTCACAGGGCAACCACGTTGAAGAAGCTTTCGACAAGGAGCTGAAAGCCAGTCAAGTGGAAGAGAAATGGCGAGCGTCGGCCAGCCTGCCAGACGTTATACCTGCCGTTGTACCTCCTGCGCCACCTCCTGCCCGTCCTTCCGCACCGCCTCCTGCACCTTCCATGGGTGGTCACGAAGATGCCGAGAGACGGCGGAAAGAGGAGAAGAAAGCAGAGAAGGCTGCGAAAAAAGCTGCACTTTTAGCCCAGTTGGAAGAGAATCGGAAAGCACAAGAGAAAGCCGACGCAAAGAAGAGGGCCTTGGAGCTGGTCCGTCCAACGAAACCTCTGATTGACGGTGCTTTAGAATCGGCACTTTGTTCTCTCACCCAAAGGGCGTTGCGTGCTTTCGCCCCCACACCTGTTTCCAAAGCATCGCCCCAAAGCTCCTTTTTACGCTCCGGGGTATCTGCTGCTTCTTGCCGCTGAGAGACGTTTACCCACGCAGGCAACTCAAGCTCCCAGTTCTCGGCTGGCGGCGCCCCACGCCCCAACACGGCAAGCAGTTGCCCCCTCGCTCCACAGCGCGAAGGTGTGTGTCCGAGCTCAGCCGACGACCGAAGAAATTCGTGTCAGTGTAGCCTTGCCTTGTTTTTTAAATACCTATTGAGCATTCCCGGCCGTGTGGTTTCACTTGTTATCACCCTTGTCTTCACGTTCAAGCTTTGGTACCGCAGGCACCGAAGACTCTGCCGCCGGCAAGTCCTGGGCCATCCTCCGGCCCGGCACCCAGCGACTCCGCGGGCAAGCGCGTTACGCGCGAGAGAAATCTGCCTGCCAAATATAGCCCTCCGGTCGAGTCTCCTGCGACCTCGGAGAGGAAGCCGAAGCCGTCGTCTTCAGCTGGCAAGAAAAGCAGCAGCATGAACAAAAATGGCAAAAGGCCTCGTGAGGGTGAAGTTGTACCCGAGCCAGCAAAGTGGGAGGTAACCTTCTGCTTGCTGTCGCCTCTTCATCTTTCGCGGGTGTCTGATGGCCGCTTGTGGTGCTCCAACCAGCGCTTCGCACGCGAGCTGCCTTACTCTTGCTGAGTGGTGGTGGTGGTGCCTGCTCCTGCTCGTCTCGCGTCCTGCAGGCTCAAGATTGGTTCGTACGTTGCAAATGCGGGCTCACATATGACGATGGAGGTGATATGGTCGAGTGCAGTGGCTGTAAGGCGTGGCAGCATTACAGCTGCAATAATATAATGCCTGGGGCACCGGTCGCGGATGACTGGAAGTGTTCAGACTGCCGGTCGGGAAAGCGACACAAGGTGACCGGAAGGCACGCCATTGCGCTTCCGCGTTGTGAGATGTGTGTTGTGGATGGCATCGGGATGTGCGCATAGTGTCGGTTGCCAAATATAAGCTTGCCTCGAACGCCTCTCTTGCGCAGTAGCTCAAGGGATCCGCGATCTTTCTCGCTATATCTTTCGGGCCTGGCACGCTTTCTCTGTGCTGGGATAAGAGCTGTACAGTGTTGAAAGACAGTTTGGTCAACTCTCGCCATCCTTGTCCAGGGTGGGCCGTCGCGTGGCGGAACTGGCGGAGAACGAGATGTCATGATGCACGAGATGAAAAAAATGCAGCAAGACCTAGTGGAGCTTACGAAAAATGCGTCGATGGGTGCTGGCCGGAAGGTAGGCCTTAGAACTCTTGTGTTTGCGCAGTGCTCGCGACGAACAGAGTACACTCGGATTCTGGGCGAACAGGGAAGCTTTGTTATTTTCATCCTGAGTCGCATCCTGATCTTGTCGCCTTCCAGATAGGCGACCGCAAACTGAAAGAACCGCGGTCTCGGGAAGTAGGCTGCTCACCGACTGTTCCAAACTCACGGACGTTCACTCTCGTTTTTTCTTCACAGGCTGCTCCGAAGATTGTTGACCGCAACGAGCTGGCGACAATGCTTGAGCAGCTGCCCGACGACAAACTCATCGGGTATCTGGGCAAGTGTGGTGTGGACACAAACAAGGTAAGGCAGCGATCTTCGGTTCACGAAGCGCACGTTGCGCAGCCTCTTGTCGCTATCGGTTACTAACTGCGCCTCCCACCTCTCCTCCGCAGCTCACGGATGAAGAGGTGGAGCTCGACCTAATGCAGCTTGACGAAGCGACCCTTTTCAAGCTACACAAGTTCGCAAAGCAGCATCTCAATAATGCACAGCGCAAAGCAGATCGCTTGGCAAGTGGCCTGCCCGCGATGTCCGGAGGGACAGCTGCGGCATCGGAAGGCACCCCGGCCGCAAGCGAGATGACTCAAGGCGGCACCAGCGGAGGAGGAGGGGATGCAGAGGTGACAACGCCTGCACCGGCTCGCCAGACCGCCGACAGGCCTGAGCCGGTGGCCGAGGTCGCCCAACCGAGCGTGCAACCCGAGCGCCCCTCGGACAAGCCTCCGCAGGAAGCGAAGAAGCCGGCGGCGTCCGCGGCGAAACCTGCGGCGAGCAACTCCTCTGGCTCGGACTCGGATGGTTCCAGCTCGAGCAGCTCGGACTCGGATGGTTCCGACTCCGATAAAGACGGCTCAGATGGAGACAGTGGCGGGGGTTCGGTCGGTGCTGGCGCTGGCGCGGTGTCCACCAAGATCTCTGGCACAACTGCGAACCACGGCTTTTTCAACAAGTCCTCGGGTGTGAAAATAGAGAGGGTCGAGAATGCAGCTTCGTGGGACCTGCTGAAGGTGCAGGCGCCCGCAGAGCCTAGCGGTGACTCGGGGGCCACCGCAAAGGCGGCCGATGTACCCAGCAGCAGTAAGGAGGAGCAGAAGGAGGCTGTCAGCGGCCTGCAGGAGGAGTTCAAGCATTTCAACCGAGAGCATCAGCGGCGCAATGAGTCGCAGCGCAAGCAGGTGGGACTGGGGTCCCCACGAGCAGTGCGCCGCGCGTCATAGAATGTCACAGCATCTCAGAGCTTTGAGTTGGCAAGTTGTAAGGTCTACTTTGCCTGACCGACGGATAGTTTCTTCCTGCTTACTCTTGGTAACCTCATAAGTTTCCGGTGGTGAACAACTTGGCCTTGGATTCCTGCGCGGCGATTCTTTGCAGGAAGCAATCAGTCTAGAAGGGCTGTTGTCTGTAGTGAAAACTTGACCTGCCCAACAGATTGCTCTCAACCTCGTTCAACTTGTGTTGTAGACTGCTGTCCTGCCCGATCGCAAAGGTAAGGGATCGGGATTGGACAACTATAGGATGAAAATGCTGCTGCAGCGCGCAAAGAAGTGGAGCAACGCCGTCGGGACGCCGAGGCTGCAGAAGCTGCTGCTCGTAAAGCGCAGCAGGAAAAGGAGGTACGCTCTTTTGTTGATAAAGCCTCTCTTTTCAAAGTTTCAAAGTTTTGAGGGTTTTACTGGTTGTGTCATGAGTACAGGAAGAACGCCAACGTGAGGCGGAAAGGGAAAGGGATAAACGTCGGGCAGCGGCCCAGGCAGAGCTCGAGGAAACAGAAAATGCAGGTGTTGCTGAGATGGAGAGTGATCGGGCCTTGGTCAATCAGTTTGAGCAGAAGGAGCTAGGAACCTCCGCTGCTGCCCTACAATCTCGCTTTGGGCTGACATTTAAGGCCGTGGAAGAGCCTTCCACCTCTCCCCGCAGGCCAGAGACCTCCCCGCCAACTCGTGAAATAAATGGCAAAGGACATGCCGAAGACGAGGAAATGAGGGATGCTGGAGAAGAAAGTGAAGTTGAGGAAGGGGAGGTGTGAGCTACTTTCAGTACATTTGGTTAGAACAGAATAGGACTTGGGATATTAAGATATGTGCACATGCTTGATGTATATAGACAACTAGAAATACTCCAGAAACATATCATTTTAATCCATACAACATTATTGTGGTGGGAGTGTCCCACTCTATTTGCTACATGAGCTGCAAGTATGCTAATTATGCTCAACACTGGACATGTTGTTCCTAAATGTTCTCAACAAATGCCTGTTGGGAAGATGCAGACACCGTTTGATAGGTGCGTTGTAGATAAATTATGTAATGCATGCACCGCGTGCATATTCTACAATGGCTGACTTGCAATCCAAAGGTTTGCACTTCACAATTGAAATGTCAAACGCACAGCAAACAAACAAACTCATCCAAATGTAAAAACGGTCACCTAAACGAACGTCATACAAATCTCAGTATTCACCCATCATCCTGATAATCATGACTAGCCCTGCAAGCAATTCCCTAGCCCTGCGAGCCGTGCAGGGCAACCACCATCCGCTGCAACCTATAGGTCGAATTGCTCCGCGTGCTCCATGTTGCATCCTCCTCCTGAAATCTTGCCTACGATGTACACAATTGTCGAAGAACGTCCGCGACGATTTCCCTAAACCTCCAAAAGTAGACTATTACATCGCAAAAGACACAAGAGTGCAGTGAGGCCAGATTAGTCCGTACAATGCCCACTTGGCCCGCACATGTACCCCCGCAGCCCGCAGCGGCCCCCGTCCACATGCGAGGCATGGCAAGGGTATGCAAGGCTCACGTCGATCACGATATCTCTGCCTCGTCCCTCATCGTGGCTGAGCACCGTTATATTATATCATAAACCACATATACCGTGTCTTGATTATTGATTTTAATTGTTGAAATCACGAACAATAAACTTGGCCGAAAAGTTTATTTTTGGAGTGGAAACAAATAATGTTCCACGTTGGAGTGGAAACATAATGTTCATTTATTGGTGTTTATTGCAGTGTTTCGCTCAAACAATTAATTATTTGTTTACTTCGAGGTTTTTTTCTTCGCGAGATATCAAGCCCAATAATTATTTAATTCGATTTTAAAGATTTTTGTTTTTTGAGCACAAGAAGGTCACATGGCACCATTAATACAGGTTGGCCCGTTAAAACTACTACACTTTTTCGGTGTACGCGAGTCACTGTAGCATTACATCAAGCTGCAGGGTGTGATGCTAATGCCACTTGGTGGAAGGGTGCAGGGCCCACACATAGTTATAATTGCCCGACCACAATTCCGATCAAGCCCCCCCCCACACACGTGCATCGCCGCACGGAAACTCGCAACTTTTATGTATTTCACGCACGAGTCGTGTCACGCGTACTAGGGTCACGGCGCGTATTCTGCTCATAGGACTTTATCGAAAGTTTGTTACATGCATGTTGACAAGCCCCAAAGACATTGTACACGCAACCCTGAAATATGCCTAGAAGCGCGCGGTCTAGCCTACACAACATTTTGTCAAAGTGTCACCCCCACGCACACGTCACCACATGTAACGCAAAACTACATTAATTCATCATTAATTCGGGGAGCATGCATTAAATCAGAATTAACTACGTTGCATCCCCAGTCACTAGTGGCACCCAAATCGGGCACCGACAATCCGACAAAAAAAATAAGGGTTGCAGACGGGGCTGTCCATTATATGTATGGTGTCGGAGGGGGGCGATTTTGGGGGAAATAATTTATACCCCTCGCCCCGTCGCTCCGTCGCTCCCAAAGTCGGTTGCCTGTCGGGAACCATTTCATGTCGATATATCTACTCGAGCTGCGCATGCAGCTTATGGGAGAAATTTCTGATGGCTTAACGCCATGATGAGATATGGCCCGATTTCCGATGTAGCAGTTTTAGTGGGCCAGCCTGTATCACTCCACACTGAGCTACGGCAATAAGGAATTGGATGCTCTACCGTAACGGTGAGTGCCTTGTCATACCGTACAACAGTGAATGCTTGTGCGGGATCTTTTCGCGCGGTGTCGGCAACATGAGCATGTGGGTCAGCAATATCTTGTGTTGCTAGGGGACATTGCACCACGTGTGTACCGTACCAGGAATGCTACCATAGAGATAAAATCAAGGAAGCATTTGTTGCTACAATTACCGTACAGTCGGCGGTACCACAGAGGAAGGCTAGTTTCTTAGGGCGCCCAGGACCCTTCCGCCCTACATGGTGCAAAACCTTTTCAAAGAAAATTAGGAATCTTTCATGTACGTTGCGCTTAGGCTTTGGACGGTTTACACAAGGGTCCGCGTTCATAGCTGAAGGGGCGAGCCTTAACTTGCCGCCGAAGCCGAGAAGTGGCGTCTTACAGGGATATCCTCACAATGGATATCCGGATATGCGGGCAAACAGGTTGGCAGTTTCGGTGGAATATCATCATTTTACAACTGATATATTGATGGCAACCCGTTTGATGCACGTTTCAGATATTATTATTTTCTTCAAGTATTGTTTTTTCCAAAAAGTAAAAGTTGATTAATCCCCACGACAATAAGATAAGATAAAAGATAAAAGTAACATTACCTAACAAGTATTTATTAAAAGTAACATATAAGTAACAAATACTTGTCGCACGTATGTGTAGTACACATAACTTTTCAGCGGGATTGTGAACGCGTTTGCGTTAGTTGAACTTCAGCTTACACGTGCGTGGGCTGAAATTTTGGTTTATGTACGAGCTACTTCTCGGATTGTGACTGTGCAAATCTCGCATAGTCTACACACTCGTGGAAATTATATTGTCTACAGCTGCAAATCTGTTGTCTACAGGTGTCTGCGCATGCAAATCTGTAGTCTTCAGGTGCAATAAGACGCAAAGAGCAACGAGGGCGACGGACAGCGCAGGCGGGTCAATTGTTTGCCCAGCTGATATCGAACCCCGTGTGATGAGCTGGAGCTGTTGGAGGCTTCAACGTGTGACAGTGAGTACCCCCTACCTTGGGAGCACCGTGAGACTCTGGAGGACGGGACTCTGGCCTTAGTCACGGAGTTGTCAGTAAATGCTTTGAAGGTACTTGGACCTCGCATATTAGTATTGTTTAGCGGTACAGGTTCGGTGGAGCGAGAGTTTCTGCGGTGCCTTTCTTCGGCAGAAGCCATCACCTTGGGCTCAGTAGCAGCCTGGCAACCCACTCACGTGGCGGACATCATGCAGTGGGATCATCATCAGTATCCACCAGGTTACTTTGACTTCATATGGACTAGCCCTCCTTGCACCCAATACAGCAAGGCTCGCACTACAGGCGCTCCTCCGGATCTAGTGGATGCGATAGTACAGCGTACTCTGCAGGCAATTTCATACTTGCAACCATCACATTGGTTCATTGAGAACCCCAGAGGGCGCTACCCCAATGCGCTGCGCCTGAGACCTTTCATGCAGCGACTTCCATCTCCCCTGGTGTGCACTTACTGCATGTATGGTGAGAGGTATATGAAGCCCACTCGTATATGGACCAATAGTACAACTCTCACACCCCTCCAGCGATGCACTGCGGCCACCCCTTGTGACTGCAAATGGGCTTCTGGCACACACCCAGCCACAGCCCAATCGGGCCCACATCCTGGCCAACCAGGTGCAGGAGGAGCAGCAACAGTGTATCATATCCCTCGCCTGCTTTTTCGGCAGTTTTTTCAACACCTGAAGTTCAATGGCAAGCAGCGACTGAAGACTGAAGACCCGCCTTAGATACTGTTTGTCAAGGATCGCGTGGAATCCGAGGTTAGCGTTGACAGCGTGACCGGGGGAAACCTTTCTGGGACTTCCAGTGAGCGGATGGGACGGCAGTTAAGAGCACGATATGCGAAGCAATGTGATTAGGAGTCTATTATGGAAGATAGTCAGCCCTGCCTTTGATGTTAGGAGTGGGCACGGGGTAATTCCACCCTAAGGGGGGAGTTGTGCTGGTGGGCACGACGGTCGTGGCATTTTGAGCGTAATGGGTCATGCGTACGGCAGATAGTATGAACTGAGACGTGAAAAATGCATAATAATGACATGTATGCCAGTATGATAGTATGGCACGCTGCCAGTATGATGGTATGATATCGTGACAGTATGACAGCCTGGCATCGTGTCAAGATTCGACAGAGAGATGTAGCAGTTCCGAGAAAATGACAATTATGGCAGTATGGCAGTATGGCAGTATGCCACGATGACACAGTATGACACAGTATGACACAGTATGACACCGGGTCAGTATGATAGTCTGGCATCGTGTCAGGTTTCGACAGAACGAATGTGATTCAAGATCGAGATTATAATTGATGAAGAATCGAGATTTGATGAAAGATTCAGATTTGTGCATTTCAGGTCACGGAGTTGTGCTGTGACAATCGGTAAAGGTTAGGGTGGAAACGTCTTCGGCCTCATAATTCAGTTTACAGTTTGCAAACGAACCTACCTGATATTTCGTTCAGTGCATATATATAATAAAAAGATCTCGTTTCGTTGGATCAACCAAAAAGACATGAATGCTTGTGAATACACTCTGTCCACCGGGACAGCAAAGCACATTAAAGCTGGTGTTGATGATGATCTGCATCTCAACCAAAAATCCCAAAAAGTAAGAAGCTCATAACATCACATTGATGAGTATACTTCCATCGAAAATCTGAAACAGTGCAAAGCACATTAAAGCTGGTGTTGATGATGATCTGCATCTCAACCAAAAATCCCAAAAAGTAAGAAGCTCATAACATCACATTGATGAGTATATTTCCAACGAAACTCTGAAACAGTGCAAAGCACATTAAAGCTGGTGTTGATGATGATCTGCATCTCAACCAAAATCCCAAAGTAAGAAGCTCATAACATCACATTGATGAGTATATTTCCATCGAAAATCTGAAACAGTGCAAAAGCACATTAAAGCTGGTGTTGATGATGATCTGCATCTCAACCAAAAATCCCAAAAAGTAAGAAGCTCATAACATCACATTGATGAGTATATTTCCAACGAAACTCTGAAACAGTGCAAAGCACATTAAAGCTGGTGTTGATGATGATCTGCATCTCAACCAAAAAATCCCAAAAAGTAAGAAGCTCGTAGAGTCGTATTGATGACGTGAATCTTCATCGGAAATCAGAAACAGTGCAAAGTCTATGCTATGCATGGATGCCGCCCTTTTGCATTGGCAGCTGCATGTGTGAGTTTGAGAGGGTAACCAGCATGCCTGGAGACTAGGGACAAAGTGATTAGTGCCTCTTGTCCCGTGCTGAAAGCGCAAAGGGGACCTCCTTAATACGGTCCCGAAACCACCAATGCTTGAATTCGCTGATACTAATGAATCCGTTTGAATCCGTGTCGATTTGGTCGTAAGTCTCTGCTAACTCATGCACTTCCACCCCGAGTCCTGCCAATGCATCTTTTAGCTCCTCACGATCTAGCTCACCACTACCATCTTTGTCCCATAACAACCACATCCTTGCGACATCTTCTTCATCACGAAGTGAATATGTATCTTGCTCATCAATTTGAGCCTGAAAAGGAGAAAAGGCCAATATCATATCATCAAGCCATCCTGGCATCAACATATCAACATCAAGCAACGCATATATGCAATTCACGAATCGTGCAACGCATTCCTAATCCTTACTGCATCCATCCTCGGGGCATGCACCCACCCTTCTACCCCTCACGGCACCATTCTCTGCTCGCCACTACTGACAACTGTAATGCCACATTACGAAACATGGGAAGGGTTGCGGGGGAGAGCATGGCCCGCAGGCATGAATCACTGCCGGGTGCGGGGGAGAGCATGGCCCGCAGGCATGAATCACTGCCGGGTGCGGGGGAGAGCATGGCCCGCAGGCATGAATCACTGCCGGGTGCGGGGGAAAGCATGGCCCGCAGGCAAAAATCACTGCGGGGTGCGGACCACCGAACAAATAGTGGCATGAACCGCAACACCGCCTGCTCTAGTGAGCCCAGACCCCCCAACATCGCCTGCTCTAGTGAGCCCAGACCCCTC
>LGRX02022405.1:0-15978 GCA_001247695.2 Cymbomonas tetramitiformis
GTTCAGGCTCAAGGCGAGATTTTCGAGGCGGAAGGCGTTCATTAAGTAATGAACGCTTTCCGCCCCGGTTCAGGCTCAAGGCGAGATTTTCGAGGTGGAAGGCGTTCATTACCCTACAAATTTAGAACCTTGTGTCTACCTTGTGTTTACCTTGTGTTTCGAGCCAAGTAGGGCCCTACTTGGGCAATGTCGGCAGTAAAATGGCAAAACCAGCCAAAATCGGGTGAAATGAAGTTTCCGATAGTTTGTTTATTATTGTTGATATCGATGGTTTGGGTCGATGTAAGACATATGGAGCGAAGTTTTGGGTGGAATGGCTTTGGTAACCTCACTTTTTGAGGCCTCAAAGTTGTGCTACTCGGTACTTGCCCTGTACTTGGGGCTGTACCTGGGCTGTACTTGAAAACATTGGAAAAAAATATTTTTGGAATCTGTTTTTTTTGGGCTATTACGCTTATTTAGTCCTTACTATGGACAGTCTCCAAAGATTTAACTGAAAAAACATTTTACTCTTCCTGTTACAGCACCTCAAAGTTAGGTCAGTATGGGCATTGGGTAGGTAAGGGGTAAGTAGGGGGGCAATACCTACCCTGTACCTGGGTTGTACCTGGGTTGTACCTGGGCTGTACTTGAAAACATTGGAAAAAAATATTTTTGGAATCTGTTTTTTTGGGGGCTATTACGCTTATTTAGTCCTTACTATGGACAGTCTCCAAAGATTTAACTGAAAAAACATTTTACGCTTCCTGTTACAGCACCTCAAAGTTAGGTCAGTATGGGCATTGGGTAGGTAAGGGGTAAGTAGGGGGCAGTACCTACCCTGTACCTGGGCTGTACCTGGGCTGTACTTGAAAACATTGGAAAAAAATATTTTTAGAATCTGTTTTTTTGGGGCTATTACGCTTATTTAGTCCTTACTAAATGAGTAAAATAGTCCTTACTAAATTAAGGCCCTACTTACCCTTGTTTATGTATAGACATGACCATATTTACCTTGTACTTGAGTATAGATACATGATAGGTAGGGCCCTACCCACCCTTGTTTATGTATAAACATGGCCTTACCTGACTAGTACTTGAGTATAGATACATGGTAGGTAGGGCCCTACCTACCCTTGTTTATGTATAGACATGGCCATACCTACACTGTACTTGTATATAGATACATGATAGGTAGGGCCATACTTACCCTTTTTTTATGTATATACACAAACTGATGCTATCTATTTACACTACACAAATGCCATGTCGTACTGCAGGCCTAAGTACTAAGCAAGCTCGTCCTCGCTAGGATTTTCATCCTGGACATTCTGCTCGAAGAAATCTGCTCGAGGGTCAAGAACCACCCCAGTTTGCATGCAAGGATGCTTCACAATTACTACTTGCGACGCGATCTGATCTGCGAGCATGAATGGCTCTGTGGTATCGAAGACGGTGTCAGGGTTCTCGGGGTCATCGCAAAAGAAACAGCCAGTGACGCTGTCCGGGCCAACTATGGAGTTCATCCGGTTATACATGGCGATCTTCGCTTTTGTCGGCTTCTGCAGCCAAGCCGCCTTGACAAATATGTACTCGACCCCACCAAGCTTGATGGCATAGACGTCTTCAAGACGGGCGAGCCTGGCACGCATGTATAATTGAGGAATTAGTTTGCAAAAACTACTGGAATCGTCTGAACATGGCCATGTTTACCCAGGGTATCTAAAGAAACTAGGTGAACATGGCCTTGTTATCACAATACATTACTAGGTAGGGCTAGAACATGGCCATGTTTACTCATTAATCATAAGCAGAAAGGCACGCACCTATCAGTCTCTTCCTCTTCACGTGTTCCACGCACGCGTTCGATGAAAAAAGAGCGGAAATAACACTGGACAGTTTTGAACTTCTTGTCCACAGCAGCGATGCGGAATCGCATGTTACCCACTTGTACCTTGTTAAACCTGCGGCACTTTGTGGGGCAACCACGCAACAACTCGATTTCGTCGGGAGTGAATGGTCGTCCGAGCCAAGGAGTCGGATCTTCGTCGGCGGCTAGACGGCATGTCATCCTCCTTTGCAGTCCTTTCTTCAAGCCACGACCGCCTCTCTTGACCCTGCGAATCACCTGAGTGATTAGTTTGTGGAAACGTGGATGGAAATCATGCACGAACATGGCCATGTTTACTTAGTGTTTCATTCGGGCATTGATTAGATGAGGCCTTACCTTGTTCGTAAGTCCTCATGATATGCATCAAGCAGGTCTTGCAACCGTCGGTAATGCCCCACATTGGTGCGCATCCAAACATCGATGCACGCTCGCTCGCCTTCGGTCAATGTGTGCTTCTTCCCTTTATCGGCCACAACAACGCGGTCCCGTACAAGAGCGGGGACGACAAGTGGCCGTGGAACTTCGTTGCGAAGTGCCATAAGTAACCCTCGTACATACTGAATGGTCTTCTGCCGCCCCATTCCGTTCATGATGCTCTGCACCGGGAAGGCATTGTTCTTCACCCACCTCCCGATTTTGCCATTTAAGGACTCGAATACGAGCATCCAATACTCGCGAACCGGCCCGAGGTCTCGAAGTTGGTCTACCACGTGACACAATAGATGTGTGTTGAGGACCCACCAGTGAGGGCTCGTCCCATGTCGCGAGCTCTCCATGGTGACGAGCCACTCTCTAATGTACTTGTCAAGTGTCGGCAGCTCCTGAATCCCCATGTTCACCATCAACAATAGGTAGGTAGGGCCATGTCCCACCATGTTCCTAGAAGGTCATGAACGGGTATGGCCATGTCTAACCATGTTCCTAAGGGATAATGGTCAAGTATGGCCATGTTCACTCTGTAAACTAGGTGGGCATCGCCATGTGCATTCAGCCTTCACACAAAATGTAAATTCTTGGTGACGCGACAGGGAACATGAGAGCAAGGTACCAGAGAACCGCACCTTCAGATCGATCTCGTGGGCCGTGATTTCCCGGACTATCGTTGAAAGTTGCCCCACCAAACGTGCGAGTGCATTGGGTGAGTCATCGTCCCTTGGCCATGCCGCGAGGATCGCGAAAAGTCCATTTCTGAACATCACCAAATATTCGTGGGCTTTTAGCTTCTTTGCGTTTCCGTCTGAAGACAGTTTCAACAATTTCCATTGACCCGCTCCCCATTCCCGTGGAAAGCCAACTTCCTCTCTCGCGAATTCCTCGGCTCTCTTCAAGCACCTTCCCGTAGCGGTGCGCACGTCGACAATCTGCCAAGGGGATGTCCTTTTGGTGTAGTTGCCATTCGCATCTGCTCAAGTGTCGGACCCGACCATAATTCACGTATGGATGCTAAACTTTTGAACAAACCGGACAGAACTGCCTACATATGGCCATGTTCAAGCATGTTCATAAGCCAAAACGGCTGGACACAGCCATGTTTACATAGGTTTCGCTGGATGGGTTCACGTCGGGTCAGGCCTATGGAAAGGGAAAAATACCAGTTGCCCACCATGTGGGTTTAATGCCTTGAGATTTCGCCCACGTTCGCGTTTTCTTGTCAAAGTCAGTTCCCATCACGGCGTCAAGGACGTGCTCTCCAAGATTCTTGATCAAGTGCATCAAGTCGATGAGGTAGTCCTTGGCCTCATCCCAATACGGCAAGCGTGAGAATTCCGAAGGAAATTTTATACCGGTAGCTTTTATCATCGTCTCGAGATCCTTCATCGTGAAGTGTCCGCTTTCCTTAAGCGTTTGGTGCTGCGCCGCGTGGTGCCGTATCTCGGCATCCGTTCTCTTTTGAAACTCTGCGGGACCTGCGATGCAACAGGGTGAACATTGCCCTACCCATCATCGAAGCCGTCCGAACATGGCCATATCCGGTCATGTCTACACGTGGGTATGGCCATGTCTATGAAAAACACTAGCACAACATGGCCATACTTAACCAATATCTGTCGCTTGCGTGCAGTACATCAAGGGAATACCAGAGAAGGTTGTTTACCAGGCTCGGCTTCCGTGCGGAAGGTATACCGCATCCCCTTGAAGATGCTAGATCGCCAACCTTGCAGGTTGCATGCAATGCAAGCCATGTGCGCCCCCACATCCTTGCGACAAGCGCCATCCATCAAACCTTTGATGTCAAACAACATCTTAAACAACATGCACCTCAAGTTGAAGGTTTCTTTTTTCACGATGTCGTAGCACGGCACGCCATCCCATAACTCCAGCAGCTGGTCCACAAATAGCTCGTAGATAGGTTGCGTGCTTTTTGGCTTCGAGCCGCTACATATCCCAAACACCTCCATGTTCACGAACTTGCCGCGGATGGTGGGGTGCATATTGAGGTATTGAAACGTCACCGGGAAAACTCCGCGCAGGTCCTTCCACACCGTGGCGCCATCCGCACATCCTAAGATCACCACGTTGCGGGGATCGCTGAAGAACTTGGGGTACCTTTCCCGCCGTTGCCTCCATGCTGGACTGTCTGCGATAAACAGGTAAGTATGGCCATGTTCAGTAGGTTTCTAGAAGGACAGGGCCCGAACACAGCCATGCTCAGTAGGTTTCCAGAGGAATAGGGCCCAAATATGGCCATGTTCAGTAGGCTTTCAAAGGGCATTCCTTTCACAATCGGGAACTGGAAATTTTCACTTACCCCACATAGTTCCCATCGCCTCCTTGGTCAAGTCGCATGGAATATGGCGGGCGTGCGCTTGCATGTCCACGCAAAGCTCCGGGTGCGCAAAATTCCTTTTGAGAAGATCCGGGAGGTTCCAATAATAAAACGTGGACTTTCCTCTCCGGCTCGCCAACGGCTTCTCGAGCATCTCCGGGGCCCATCTATCGGCGCCACACGTCGAGCATGTCCGGCACATTGCGTGCTCTCCGTCGAATCTGCAACATCCATTTACACAGATGTCCACCGACTTAGAAGGCAAGCCATACATGGATAGATGTCCTATGGCCTCTTGGTAGTTCTTCGGTAGAGTGCCCTCCGGGAACATCTTCGGCAAATTTAGACGAAGTATCTCCAACAAGTCGTTAAAGGATCCTTGACTAAGGCCATGCTCCAAGTTCCATTCCAAGAGATCGAGCATGAGCATGAAGGCATCGTTTTCCTTACCAGAAGCATCCTGCGAAACTGACACCACCTTTAGAAATGGGACGGACATTGCCACGTAACTGTGCAAACATGGCAATGTTCGCCTTGTTTACATTTTGAAATGGCAAGACATGACCATGTCTGCCCAGTACCTTATTAGCCAGTGCATATCCTCACCTTAAACCTCACCTGATGAAACCACATTAACTCAAAGTGCAGCAGCAGCAAGCGACACCACGGTTGTTGTGTTATTTTCAGGTCGCACCTTTACCATCTCCTCCAAGCTCTTTAGTATCTCGTTGATTACATCCATCTCCTCGTCATTCGCCTCGTGTGCGGTACCACTCATGCCATCATCTCGATGGGGGATGAACATTGGGTGCGATCGCACTCCCACAAGGCACTCCACGATAGGAAATGCCACATCCCATGACTGGTTGCCGCAATGAAGAGAGATGTGCACATCATCCTCCGGATACATATCGTCGAAATTGCCGGGTTTCATCCACCCTTCGTACTCGTCGAAGTCAATGCCTTCGATGTGGTTGAGGAAATACATCATCTTCTCCCACTCATACTCGATTTTGAGGAGCTCCCCGTTCGTGCGTGTGGAGGTCACGCTCACGTGAAAACAGGCGGTGTCGTCACGTTCTTGCCGAGTTGGGGAGGCGACTGCAACGAGCACCTTGGGCAGGTATTAGGCACACATGGCCATGTTCACCAATTACCTGAAGCTATACAAGGCAGGTATGGCCATGTTCAATAGTAGGTTCTCACCTGCTGGCTCAGACGGGAAGGGGGAACCGAATTCATCCATCTCTTCATCCGTCTCCAAAGTAGGTTCGGTAGAATCATGTGGGGTAGGCGGCCTAAGAGGAAGCACGGCATCCGGATCCGGTTGTGGAGGTACATGCCAACCGTAAAGCCTTTTGTGTGTGTAGATGGTTCTCGTTGACACTTCCTTGGTGATGTTGTTCTCCACGCAACGATTGCAACCACATGGCTTCTTTTGCGCGTCCCTTGCGCGTGGACCGTTCTCCACACCTCCGCGGCGGCGTCTGCACGAAACCGCGTACGAACATGGCCATGCTTACCTTGTGTATTCCAAGGAACATATACAAACAGCGCCATGTTTACATCGGGTTTGAAACCATACCTGGCTATAGGGTGTGGGAACGCCGGGTTTAGCGGAGTACACATTATGGCCTCGTCGGCTACCTCGCGGACGATGGGTTCGGTGTCTGCGTCATGGGCACGGGAATCGTCTTGGGCCACGGCCTCGGAGATCGGAGAGTCGGCATCGGAGGCCAAGAGCATCATCGGGTGTGCGGAGGTGGTGGCATCGGCACGGGAATCGTCTTGGGCCACGGCCTCGGAGATCGGAGAGTCGGCATCGGAGGCCAAGAGCATCATCGGGTGTGGGGAGGGGGGGGCATCGGCATCGGGGCTGGCGTCGTCGGAACTCGTGACATCCTTGCTCTTGATGGAGTCGTGGTCATCCAAAGTGGGTTGCTCGGACTTGGTCAAATTCAACTCGTCCGGCGGAGCCATACAAATGTCGTCGTCCCTCACCACTTTCAAAATCGCGTCTTTGATCATGGCAAGATTTCGGTGGACGGGAGGTTCCAATGCCCAACGGTGGCCGGCATACTCGATGTTCGCCGGATGGTCCTCTAGGTAGAGTGTATCGGCGATGCACTCCCATATTCTCGAACGGTGGCCCTTCGCATTTGCCACCATGTCGAAAAACTCTTGCGGCGTGCACACCGTTTTCTTCTCTTCGCCTGAATGGGGCATGAAGGAATGGATGGTGACATTGCGTTGCCTGTTGCAAAAGAATCAGAAATGTGTTAGTAGGGCCATGCCCACATCGTTTCAGCAATGGACATGTCTGATCAGGACTTGAGCATAGATACATGATAGGTAGGGCCCTATTTACCCTTGTTAATGTATACACATGGCCATGCTTGATCAGTACTTGAGTATAGACACATGGTAGATAAGGCCCTACTTACCCTTGTTTATGTATAAACATGTCCTTGCATAATGCAGCACGCAATCAAGCTTACGGAATGTCACCTTGGATCCGAAAGTTGGCTTGCCAACGAGGAATCGTCCGAGTCACTGCCTGAATGCAGGTCTGGCAACGATGAGTCGTCCGAGTCCGTGTCTGAGCGCTGGCTTGGCAAGGAGGAGTTGTCGGAGGCAGTGCTTGAAAGCAAGCCTGGCAACGAGGAGTCGTCCGAGTCCTTGTTTGACCGCTGACCTGGCAGCATGGAGTCGTCTGAGTCCATGTCGCGGCGGTCGGAGTTGGCTTCGGAGTTGGGTGTATGGGTACATGGGGGCGAAGTAATAGCTGTGGCTGCAATGTCTTCGGCATGGGGGTCCGACCTACAGCGAACACGGCCAAACATGGCCATACCTAATCCCTTCCCATTGCAGGTAGGGCAATGCTCGCCCCGGGTTCGTCCCGAGGGCGAGGCAGGTAGGGCCCTACTCGTACCGTAATCGTGCCGCAGCACCCCTTAGTCGACGAACCACAATGAAAGTTTAACATCACACAGGCGAGGTAGGGAAAGCAAAAATTTGGCCAGGGCCTCCGGCGCACAAGGTCGCATGTAGCAGGAATTTCCGTGCTTTTCGGTCCGACCTACAGCGAACACGGCCAAACATGGCCATACCTGGCCCCTTCCCATTGCAGGTAGGGCAATGCTCGCCCCGGGTTCGTCCCGAGAGCAAGGCAGGTAGGGCCCTACCCGTACCGTAATCGTGCCGCAGCACCCCTTAGTCGACGAACCACAATGAAAGTTTAACATCACACAGGCGAGGTAGGGAAAGCAAAAATTTGGCCAGGGCCTCCGGCGCACAAGGTCGCATGTGGCAGGAATTTCCGTGCTTTTCGGTCCGACCTACGGCGAACACGTCAAAACACGGCCATACCTGGCCCCTTCCCATTGCAGGTAGGGCAATGCCCGCCCCGGGTTCGTCCCGAGAGCAAGGCAGGTAGGGCCCTACCCGTACCGTAATCGTGCCGCAGCACCCCTTAGTCGACGAACCACAATGAAAGTTTAACATCACACAGGCGAGGTAGGGAAAGCAAAAATTTGGCCAGGGCCTCCGGCGCACAAGGTCGCATGTGGCAGGAATTTCCGTGCTTTTCGGTCCGACCTACAGCGAACACGTCAAAACACGGCCATACCTGGCCCCTTCCCATTGCAGGTAGGGCAATGCCCGCCCCGGGTTCGTCCCGAGAGCAAGGCAGGTAGGGCCCTACCCGGTCATGCCGTCGCGTTCAATGTCAGTGAAGGTGGCGCGTGCCGGATGATTGTCGTATTCTTCCGTCAGAATGATTCCATCCCAAAAGAGTTCCTCAACTAAATCTATAAACCCATTCGTGGGATTGGCATCCCATTCGAGGACACGTTGCCTCTTGAAGGCATCGTCCGCACGCGGCGGCGTCGTCAACCCATCGCCCTCACCCGGAGAATTTGCCAAGCGATATGCAACAGTGGCTCTTTTCGCGGGATTGACCCTCCGTCTCTCCTCCGGAATCCCACCTTGCGCCAATCTCTGTGCGCGGGATGTCATCGCCTATTGTGCCCGCAAACCGCTTTTGCCCACGTACGTAACCTGCTGTACCATCATAAGTATGGCGTAAACATGGCCCTACCTAAGCAGTTTCATGGTGAAACACGGCCTTGTTAGCCTTGTTTTACTGCCAACATTGGGTAAGACGTACATAAAACGGACCATGTTTGATCTGTGTTTAAAAACACGTGGCAAACTTGGCCATTTTTGGGCAATGTTGGCAGTAAAACAAGGCAAACCACGTTGTGTTGCGCCGCGGAAGATGTTTACCTTGTACCTGAGTAGAATTGCCCTGGTATGGCCCGGTTCGAACAGCATTCACGCGAACACAAGGTAGACATCTTCCGCGGCGCACATAGCCCAAATCAATGCCCCAAATGCAAAACCCAATGGGGAAACGACCCAAACATGGTCATGTCTAGACCATACCTTAGGGTGCAGGCGGGCGTGCCAAAAAAATCGGTCATTTTGGTGAAAAAACAAAGTTGAGCTCAAAAGAAGGGGGCTTGGGCGCAGACTACAATGGTGAAAACGGTTTGTTGAAAGGTTGTAAAGGCCTTTGGAAAAAAGGCCTTTATTATGTGGAACTTCAACTTGCGAGAACAAAAAACAAAACTAGAAGACGACGGAAACTTGCGTTGCCCTGGGGCATGGTCATGCGCGCGGCGCGATTCGAATCCGACTGATCGACGAATCCAACGCCTGGCGATCGAAAGTGCCAAAGTAATTTCAAATTGGGGCGTCCGATGCGAATACGAAATGCGTTGACCTCGAGTGACCGCGAATCCCGCTTCCCTTCCCCTTCTCATCGATCCACGGAAACGCAGGCGGCGTACTGCGTGGAACGGATACGAGGGAGGGAGGTGGTGCTTTACCTTGCAGGAAGTAGTCAAAACGGTTTATTAAAGCGAGCGATACCGTTTTAAGGCTAAAATTTACTGCTGCCTGCGAAGCACCACCTCCCTCCCTAGAAACGTAAGTGATTTGAAAAATGCCGAGCGGCATGTTATCCTACGACCAATTTAAATCTGCCCGCGCGAAAATGGGCAAGCTCGCGGACAAGGAAAAGTACCGGCAATACAAGCGCAAGTATGCGCTTTTAAATGCGTCCGACTCCGAGAGCGGTGGCTCCGAGGACACGGACGAGGACGAGGAGGAGGAGGAGGAGGAGGAGGAGGATCCGGGGGCCGAAAGCAAGAAGGGGAGTGGGCTTGACCGCTTCGCCCTTGCGATGGCCAAGGTGAAGTCCACAGGGGATTCAGTTAAAAATCTTCAGAAAGCGCAAAAAAGGAGGGGAAGGAGGCGGCGCAACACAGGAGAGACGTCTTCCGTGAGTAACCCAGCCGAAATCCTGCTTGAAAAACACTTGCTAGGGTGTTAGAACATTGCACGAACACAGCCCTGTTCGCCCACCTTCCAGTTGTAGGCAGGGGGTGTACACTGCGTAAATAGGGCAATGTTTGGGTAGTGTCCTGCTTGTGTTTTATGTTGTCCTGTCGCAGGAAGTTCAGATGCTAACGTGTGGGGTGTTTGTGTTTGATTTCACAGACGATATGGTGGTGAAGGGGCATGTAAATCCCTTCCAGGGTCTGGATAAACAGACCCTGGCTAGGGATAGGTTCCGCCGTCGAATGGCGGAACTAATGCCCCTCACCGCCACGTTGGGCTCAAGTGGGGACAACCAGCATATGAAGTTGTCCACCTTGATGCAAAATTTGAGGCGCCGTCACAAGTGGGGGAGGTGGCGCCTCAAGGCGGGGGAGGTGCATGTCTGGGTATGCAACATACCCGGGCATGCATACACCACCGCCAACGTGGAGGTGTTTTCCCAAAAGAAAGGCCAACCCACAACGGCCGAGATCAAGGCCGGGGTGGAGGCTGCGGGTTTGACCCAGAACGGCGACGTCCCAACGGAAGGTGCGTTCTTTGCTTGAAATAAGTTTTGTGATAAGTTCTTCGTTTCTTATGTGCAAGTAAGGCCCTGTTCGCACCGTTTAGTACAGAAGTACTATACAAGTAAGGCCATGTTTACACACTACCTATGCAAACATGGCCATGTTTGAAACTAACTTAGTGTTGGTCGTGGCAGCAGAGGATCGGAAGGCAATCCTGCGGGATCTTATCGACGCCAAGGAGGAGGAGGAGGAGGAGGAGGAGGAGGAGGCCAGGGGCAAGGGGAAGGCCGAGCCCAAGGGCAAGGAGAAGGCCGAGCCCAAGGGCAAGGAGAAGGCCGGGCCCAAGGGCAAGGAGGCCATGGCGGGCAAGGGCAAGGAGCCCATGGCGCCCAAGCGCCAAGGGCTCAAGGTGGCCGAAGCCCGAAAGCGGGCGGCCGAACAGGAGGTGCTTGAGCACGGCCGCCTCAAGGTCGGCGACCACGCCTTGCTCATGGCTAGCGAGGACCACGAGGTGGAGGATGAGGAGAAGAGGTGGAAGGCGGGGACACCCGATGTTCCCACCTCTTGGTACAACGACGACCTCACCCCGCAGGTCCACACCCCCCTGCTCTGCGGGGTGGTGGTGGAGACGGTGCCCAAGAAGCCGGCATGGCACTTTGGGCACCAGGTGGCGGGGGGGCTCCCACGCGACCAGCTGTGCATCAAGGTAAGACCCGAACATGGCCCTACCTGCAATGTTTTCCTACGAAACCGCTTAAACATGGCCATATTCGGACATGTTTACACTTCGAACTAACTTACGCGTGTGCTTGCAGATCACGGAGTTCCATTGGACTCTGTACGACCCGGTCCACCAGGACCGGGTCAAAAAGGCACTACTCTACGTGTTCGAACAGGTGGAGGAAAAAGTGCCTGAGAAGGCAGAGTTCAAGAGGCACCTCGATGACTTCCTCAAGGGGAGGTTCGCTACGGGGAGCCTCTTGTGTTGCGTGCCATGGGAGCAAGCAACACAAAGGTACGACGACGGAAAGGAGTTGTTGTACTACCACTCCGGGAAGCCCGACGGGCTGAAAGTGCCTAAACCGGCGGGAACCTCCGCGGAGGACGAGGACGAGGACGAGGAGGATGGGGACTATGTACCCCCGGCGGATGATGATGCGCCCGAAAAGGGGGATGAAGAGGAGGACGAGGACGAGAAGGAAGAGCCTCCTTCTCCTGAGCCTCCTTCTCCTTCTGCAAAAGGCAAAAATAAGAGAAAAGTAGACAGTCCTGCAGTGAAAGGGAACAAGAGGAGCAAAAAATAGAAAAATGTACACTTTCAGTAAATATTTTTAATTGAAAAATCATTCAAACATTGCCATACTTACCCTGTACTTGAGTACAGATACATGATAGGTAGGGCCCTACTTACCCTTGTTTATGTATAAACATGGCCATACTTACCCTGTACTTGAGTATAGATACATGATAGGTAGGGCCCTACTTACCCTTGTTTATGTATAGACATGGCCATACTTACCCCGTACTTGAGTACGGATACATGATAGGTAGGGCCCTACTTACCCTTGTTTATGTATAGACATGGCCATACTTACCATACTTGAGTATAGATACATGATAGGTAGGGCCCTACTTACCCTTGTTTATGTATAGACATGGCCATACTTACCCTGTACTTGAGTACAGATACATGATAGGTAGGGCCCTACTTACCCTTGTTTATGTATAGACATGGCCATACTTACCCAGTACTTGAGTATAGATACATGATAGATAGGGCCCTACTTACCCCTTGTTTATGTATAGACATGGCCATACTTACCTTGTATCTACCCATTTTCTAAGTGATTCATGCATTCACGGGCGTACGTATGGTGCGTTAGACATTGGGTAGGTACAAGGTAAGTAAGGGGTAAGTAAGGCCAAAAACCACGACCAAACATGGCCCTACTTGGGTTGTGTTGCGCCGCGGAAAAACTGACTAAACATGGCCATGTCTGGTCGTGGTTTTTGGCCATCCAGACACAAGGTAGATACAAGGCAAACATGGCCCTACCTACGATTCCTAAATTTGTAGGGTTAGCTAATGAACGCCTTCCCGCCCGGTACAGGCTCAAGGCGTGCGTTTCGACGAGGCGGGAAGCGTTCATTAGCTAATGAACGCCTTCCCGCCAGGTACAGGCTCAAGGTGCGCGTTTCGAGGCGGAAAGCGTTCGTTAGCTAATGAACGCATTCCGCCCCGGTACAGGCTCAAGGCGCGAAAGGGACGTACCGAAGGCTGTAAAACAGGTATTTCGCCACTACTGCCGAGGTCATCAATCAATGGCTCTGGCCTCTTGTTTTGCCAGAAAGGAGCTGTAATCGACGCTTTCCACGCCGCGTTTACATAGCTCGCTAGAAAGAATTCCTTGCTTTTTCCTTCTTCTCCTGCCCTCCTTTTGAAACTTTGATAAGCCGCAAGCCGATTTGTGTGCTTCGGAAGGCTCAGGGCTTCCTCAAAGTTTGCGCTGTCCAGTTCGATTATAGTCAGCTTGTTGTTCCTAAGAATGACAAAATTGGAGTCTGGCCTTCAATTATACTATACGCTACGCGTTTATCCGATTGAAGGGTACCGTCTGTATTTACAGTCGTAGGGGTGTTTTGGGGAAAATTGTAAAACATTTCTTCAGCCTCCTCTTGCGGGTCATCTGAGTGGATTATCAACTGCAAGGTGTCTGCAGGACTGTCGGTTTGAAGCGTTCTAACAATGCTCCAGTTCTTGCGGAGATATGCGTGGAAAACATAATTTGCCCTCAGTGGTTGAAATTTTTCTGCTGTCGCCATACTGAAATGAGAGAAATTGGCTGTCAACTGTGAAAGGGGTGTGTGTGAAGGAACTTTGAAAAAGTGATGTAACTTTAGCAAAATATTGTAAGTCATTTCTGTCGGCTAAAAATGACATGTCAAATATCGATGACAATTTTTGTCAGAAATGACATTTGCTGTCGCTTCCTGATTCGGTCTGTTCAGATCAAGGATATGATTTGAAGATATCCTGGTGTCATTTGCGCTGAAATCGAGAATCGATCGATCCAAAAAGATAGAAATTCTCTGTTGACTCGCAAGTCCATATCATTTTCAGAACGTAATAAACGGCTTCATAAGCTAATGACGGCTAATTTTGACGAAAATATGTTTTCTATTCCTTTTGATGAGGGTTGCGAGATTATCTGCAAACCGTGCCCGGAAATAGTTATTGAAGATTATATGGAAATAGGGGCTGACTTCTTTGATCAGGAGCCAATTCCAAGCATAGCCCCGAGTGCAAATACGCAAATGGTCCTTTGGAACGCGCCTTTGACGTCTAGATCGGAAGTTAGCTCCAATTCTTCACGCGTTTCCGGGACACGCGCTTTGCGCGAAATTGACTTAAATGAGATAAAAAGCAGACTTGATACAGAATTTTCAGAGACAAGTTTAGACTTGCTTGATGGAGACACTCTTCGGTGTTTAAACGGTGAAGTAAACAAGCATATTGTTGTGCGCAAACCGTACGAATCCGACATGCACAAGAAGAAATATGAAGGCGTAATTAGTATCAAGCAGCGACGTTTGCAGGCTGACAGTATATCAATGGCAGAAACCATTAATATTATTAGGGGTTAATATTATTAGGGGTGCAATTGCAAGTCGCACTGCTGTCTATCTTTCTCATCGGCAGATATTAAGTCTTTTCGCGAAAACAATTTCAGCATGTCGCAAAAAGATAGGAAGGAATACTTCGTGAAGGACTTGCTAAAACACAGCTTTCGATCTGAAGATAAATTCGACTTCAAATACTGTTTGGCCAAGAAGTAGGTATGTTCATTTTTGAACTCGTTCATTAGCTAATGAACGGCCTCTGGCCAAAGCGCGACTCACACATAGGCACTTTGGCTGCGGGAACCGTTCATTAGCTAATGAACGGCCTCTGGCCAAAGCGCGACTCACACATAGACACTTTGGCTGCGGGAACCGTTAATTAGCTAATGAACGGCCTCTGGCCAAAGCGCGACTCACACATAGACACTTTGGCTGCGGGAACCGTTCATTAGCTAATGACGGCCTCTGGCCAAAGCGCGACTCACACATAGACACTTTGGCTGCGGGTACCGTTCATTAGCTAATGAACGGCCTCTGGCCAAAGCGCGACTCACACATAGACACTTTGGCTGCGGGAACCGTTCATTAGCTAATGAACGGCCTCTGGCCAAAGCGCGACTCACACATATACACTTTGGCTGCGGGAACCGTTCATTAGCTAATGAACGGCCTCTGGCCAAAGCGCGACTCACACATAGACACTTTGGCTGCGGGAACCGTTCATTAGCTAATAAACGGCCTCTGGCCAAAGCGCGACTCACACATAGACACTTTGGCTGCGGGAACCGTTCATTAGCTAATGAACAGCCTCTGGCCAAAGCGAAAATTTTCTTGGACCTTGTGATCGATTGTGTAATATTAACGACGATCGCTCTTAATTGGAAGATGCGCTTTGAATTGGAAGATGTTTTGAAGCTCATTGTTTTGATGTTTTTTACATTATTTTAAACATATCATGCCCAAAAAATAGGGTGGTTATAATTTTGGAAGTTTTTCTCATCGTACGAGGCGGGGTTTTCAGAATTCTTACGATCGCACTAGTCACATCACTAGTGCGATCTGACTTCGCACTAGTCACGCGACTAGTGCGGACTCAAGCGACACACGGCCGTACGGGGCACCCGGCGATGAACCAACGACATTCCGGTCACTCATGATCATTTTAGAAGCATTTCAAACCAAAAACAAAAAAAGAGAATTTGGAAGGAGTGACTTCTTCCAATTCAGAGCGTTCGTCGTTTATTGTCCATCACAGGAATGTGGAATATTGTATGATAAATTTCTAAATTTACGATGTGTACATATTCGCGACATTGGTCGAGTTGGTACGGCGCTAGGCTATGAACCTCGCACTCGTGGGTTCGATTCCAACTGAGGGTCTAGATTGCGCAGATTTGAGGCGTGGTTGGAGAGTGCTGACGAGCATGCGACGGCCGTCCCGCCTGCAGACGTGCAGTGTTGGGGGTGTCTCCCAAGCGTCTTAAATTGGCATGACCTACCAAAACCCTGCGTGCTTAAAATGAAATCTCGAACTGAGTCCGTGGGATTTTGATCCGACGGGCTTACAATTCTTGGGCACGCATGTGGGGGGAAGTGTCGACTGTGACGTCAGCACTGTCGACTGTGACGTCAGCATGCGTGCTTAAAATGAAATCTCGAAGCGAGCCCGTGGGATTTTGATCCGACGGGCTTACAATTCTTGGGCACGCATGTGGGGGGAAGTGTCGACTGTGACGTCAGCACTGTCGACTGTGACGTCAGTATGCGTGCTTAAAATGAAATCTCGAAGCGAGTCCATGGGATTTTGA
>LGRX02022405.1:15998-36769 GCA_001247695.2 Cymbomonas tetramitiformis
GGCTTACAATTCTTGGGCACGCATGTAAGGGAAGTGTCGACTGTGACGTCAGCATGCATGCTTAAAATGAAATCTCGAAGTGAGTCCGTGGGATTTTGATCCGACGGGCTTACAATTCTTGGACACGAATGTGGGGGGAATTCTGGACTGTGACGTCAGCATGCGTGCTTAAAATGAAATCTCGAAGCGAGTCCGTGGGATTTTGATCAGACGGGCTTACAATTCTTGGACATGCATGTTGGGAAAGTGTCGACTGTGACGTGAGCACTCTCGACTGTGACGTCAGCATGCGTGCTTAAAATGAAATCTCGAACCGAGTCCGTGGGATTTTAATCTGACGGGCTTACAATTGTGGGAGGACTGCTCCTCACAGGGCACTGTAACTACTGATGGGGGTCTTATATGGACTGCATATAATGACTAACTGCCTAGGTACTGCTAGGTCAGCTCTTTAGACATAGGACTGCTATGTCTAGACTTACTACATATACTTGCATGTAAGAATTAGGTATTATATTTGACTTTTGCCATGCGGCTGTTTTTACTCTAGAAATCTCAACTGTTTCTTTGGCCTTGGCCATTACTTATTCACTCAGCTCTCTGAGGTAATCCTAGTCAGCATGACCAAGTCTCATCAACCTATCATATGCTTGTACTACATTATCATGCAGGATGATGTGCCAGTATTCTACATGTCACATTATTACACAGTACAGTGGTACTGTGTACTCCCATATAAGGGGGGTCTCTTCCTCAACAGGGGTCTCGGGCGTTAATGCTGTAAGGTGTCGCAAACGCGTGCATATGATGGTACGAATATCCTCGGATTCGGGCAACCTTAACACTCGCGGATGATCATAAGTTCGTCATTAACATTCACTGGTGTCGGTAACTGATCAAGCAATTCTCAACGCAGCACAAGACCATAGGGCTACAAAATTTTTGAAATTCTGATATCCTGAGATCGAACGCTAAGCTCTTTCATGCAAGCCCAGATTTCCAAGATGAAAAAGTATGAAAACAGCAGTAAAACATATTCATCAAATTGTATAATAACCACAAAATACGAATTATTGTGTACAAAAGCTGTGAGCAGAACTGTCTTAGCACTCTAGCACTGGCACGCGAACAGCCACCTAGTACTTGCGAAGGCAAAACAATAATGAGTCCACTGGTCTGACCTTCGGTCAGAGGTCACTTATATCTCAATGCTCTGTCACATTTCCCAAAACTGTAACGGGATCTAGCCCTCAAACCTTCATCTGGCCAATGGAAACTCATTATTCCATGCCAGCTTTAATAATGTCACCGCTTAACACATTCTGACTGACACGTCAGTGGCAAACGAGTCACTGCCGTCGTCATCGTATCATTCCTTGGTAACCTGATACCGACCATATCTTCTCTAGCAGGTCTACATCTCTCAGGAGGTCATCTTAGCGAAGCCTGTCACACTGTCACCTCTGTCACGCGTGTCATCAGCTGGACAAACCCGGCACGATACCATGAGAAGCCGGCGTTTGTTACAGCTGTCGCAAACGCGTGCATATGATGGTACGAATATCCTCGGAATCGGGCAACCTTAACACTCGCGGATGATCATAAGTTCGTCATTAACATTCACTGGTGTCGGTAACTGATCAAGCAATTCTCAACGCAGCACAAGACCATAGGGCTACAAAATCTTTGAAATTCTGATATCCTGAGATCGAACGCTAAGCTCTTTCATGCAAGCCCAGATTTCCAACATCCCCCATGTGTAGCTGCTGCGCGCAGTAGCTCAGACTCAAATATGGGCTTGTTCAGCATACTGGGTCGTATCACCATCTGCCATGAACTTGCCCAAGCTGAAAGTGAACATATACCAATGCCTTCACCTTCTCCACCCTGTAACATTCTGGCTCTGACCAGCGGGTTCTTGAATACCAAGACCCACATACACCTGCGGCCAATAGGTCCATGTTCCAGATGTCCAATCACGTGCAAGCGTCCCGTCTGACTCAATCGTCTGAAGTACGCGGCTCTGCTCTCGGTCATGTCCGTCAAGTAATAAGATGGAACATGGACACAAGCCACCACACGACTGGCCATCACTGCCAATGGAAATGCGATATCCAGCGCTGCAAACCAAGGTGAAGTCACCACTGCGTCACAGACACCATATTTCTCCTTCCATAATAAGCGATAATTACCTGGCTGGAGTGCGTCGCGCGCCTCAGACCAACCCAACTGAGGATTCCAGTCATTATTCATAAACCTCAACTGCGGCCACTGCTCCACCATCACCTCACTGATGACCCCAGTACCTGCCCATGGGTCCCAAACGCCATCGACGGACTTCCAGTCCACCTCTGTCGCCAAACGCCTCACCTCGGAGGGCACCGTGATGACCAGCTCAAGCCCTCACTGCAGCGCGCTAGCTTCTCGCACCTGGGCTTTGGTCATATGTCTCACTTCTCCTCGTTTTTCAACTTCTTCCTCAGCCAAGGCAGGCACAAGAGGTGCATCCCTCAGCTGCCTAGCCATTGCCTTCTGTTCTCGATATTTCTTGCTCAGCACCGTGCGATGCCCCTCATTCCAATGCCCTGGCATGAAGATCTGCACGGCCTTGGACAGCTTGTCCTGCCTGCCCCAATCAATCTGATCTGGCATGCCAAAGAACACGTCCTCCCCCTCCAATAGCACCTCCCTTGATGAGATGTCATGCCATGGCTGAGATTTGTCTCCCTTCACCACACGGCGAGGACCCACGTCTGCTGGCAGCAGGCGCATCTCTGAGGACAGCTTCTCGTTCAGCTGCTGCTCCTTCATGCCCAGTCTGTCCTCCAGGACTCCAGAGCTCTCGTCTTCCTGGGTCTGCACCTCGGCGTTGGCAGCTTGCATTCCCGTGCCTGAGCACCTGGGACATAGCCACTCACCTTCTGGTACTCCATCCAGTGCTGGGTTAAGACACCACAAGTGGTAACCCCTGTTGCATGCGTCGCACAGCAACATCTCTGCCTCCCCATCAGTCTTCCTGCACACTTCGCATGCTAGGTGCTTGCTGGGAACGGCTGCACTGCAGTCATACTGGTCCTTCACCTGTAGGTGACATGGCGCGATGCTCTGCACAGTGCTCTTCTCTCTTAACTTGGTGGCGTCCTCAAGCACCACCACACCATCCCGCTGTATCTTGACCAGCTTCAGAATGGCGGACTTGGTCGCGACTTCCATGCCGCTGCGAGGCTTCTGTCTAATGTAGACAAAGTCACCCACCTTAAACTGGTGTGGTTTAGGCTCAATCCCACCACCCCTTCTTCCTTCGTAATGTAGAGTATCACGATGTTGTGCAACCTCCAGACTGCAACCAGCGTGCACCATCAGTCGCTTCACCACCTCTGCCCTCAGTAGGAGGTCCTTGACCCGTGCGTCCTTGTCATCCTTGACCTCGGGACTGAAGTCTGTACTGGGCGCTCGCTTCAAGTCCGGTGGCACCACTGCCTCTTGGGCAAATAGCAAAGTGAACGGTGCCACTCCTGTGGACTCTTGACGTGCTGCATTATAGCTCAGCACGAGTGATCAGAGCTGCTCGTCCCACTCATAGTCGAGGCCCTTCTCCAAGGCAATCTTCTTGAAGCAGAACTTCATCGTACGCACCACCCGCTCAGTGAGACCATTGCCTTCCGGTGAGTCTGGCGATGTGACTCGGCGGTCTATCAGACAGTCTCTGCATAACTGCTTGAACTCGCCCTCGAACTCCTTGCCTCCATCCACCAGGCACTCTGCTGGCGCCCCGAACACCGCCAGAACGTGACTGCGAAATGCCGCCGCGATGGACCTTGCCTCCTTGTCGGGAATGGGCACGCAGACTATGAACCTGGTGTAGTGCTCGGTCATGATGAGCACTCTGTTGTTGCCCGCCTTGGTCTGTCTCCTTGAAGGCCACGCTAGGTCCAGCGACCACCGATACATGAATGACACGATCTCAAGGGGCGACAAGGACGCCTCTTCCCTTGCATAGTGAGTTTTCACACGCTGACAGGTTTCACATTGGGTAATAACCACGGCCTCAACGTCCTTCTTCAGGTCGGCCCACCAATGACGCTGCCACAGAAGATGCTGTGTGCGTCTTATGCCCCAATGGCCAGTTCTGGAATGGTATTCTTTGACCAACGCAAGACGGTCAGCAGGCTTGGGTATCCTCACTTCCTTGTCTGACAGCGTGATCATGTAGATCTCGTCCGTAGCCTCATCCCATCGATGTCGTGCTGCGCGTCTCCTCACACGATGCACTTTGTCTCCTGGTAACTTCACGCTGCCATTGGACCTCAACCATCTGAGGCACCATGCGTCATCATGCACATCTCGATGCTTGTCGCGGTCAGCCTGCTGCTCGGCCACGCTGGCCATCAAGTCAGCGAGCCTGGTAGTGCACGCCAACCTGGGTAGTCTCATCACTACATCTTTGGCAGGCGGACTCCAAGCAGGCACGTTAACGCGCGCTGCTAGAGTTGCGCCCTCCTTCACGAAGTGGCTCTCGTGCCTCTGGCGATACTGCTCGATGGCGTGGAGCTGCCACTCCTTCTTCTTCTTCTTCTTCTTCTTCTTCTTCTTCTTCTTGGTTCCAGCCTTCTGTCGCTGGGCCCCAATTCCTTCTGTACCTTTCTGCCCTTGCGAGCACATTGTCTGCAGCTTCTCCTCCCAGTCACGGTGGCTCATGGTCTTCGCCACCTGCTGAGTATATGCGTTCGAATTCTCAACCCATTCCGCCAGCAAAGCTTGCCTCTGCTGAAGGTCCGACCTCGCGTGGTCTGCCCAGTTGTTGTCTACAGCGATAGGCTGTCCTGGGGAATTCTCCGCCTCCAAGGACTCCTCGCTGTGAGGAAGCCCATTCATGCTTGCTTCTGCGACCGCCATCAACAGTTCCATAGCCCTGCGATCCATGGCCAGGCCCAGAATGCTCGCTAGTTCTACGTCGTTCAGGCCATCGGCCATGCGTAGCTCACTTGCGCTGTAGCCCATGGCTAGCGCCTTCTCGTCGAGGTTCACCTCTCGGGACTCCTCCTCGATGTCTTCATCGTTCTGGTTGCGCACCACAGTGCCCATCCTTGCTTTTCTGAATGCTCTTGACCCTTGCGTCGCCATGATGGTGGGAAGAGCCCTCAACGGTTCTCCCACCACGTTCACCACGTAGTGAGGCGCGCGGTCTGTTCTTATCACTGGCCTGGGCTGCCAGCCCTTGGACAGGATTGACGATACAACTCGTCCTTCTGGTCTCGCCACCTTGCTCATCACGGAGCGGAACTGGTGGCTCTGGAACAAGTTGCTCCAATACGCTCGCAATCGATGTGCGTAAGCGCCTGCTTGTGCTGCATCAAAGGACACTGGTCGGCCAATGACGCTGGCGATGTATGGGAACACCTCGTCCCTGATCTTGGTCCCGGGCCTGTGCGACAATGGGGACACGTTCTCCAGGATGTATCCTGGGGGCTTCTGCTGCTGTAGCTGCTGCAGCGTGGATAGAAGCCGAACCACTTCGTAAAATAATTTGCTATGCCTGCCATCCAGGCCTGTAAGCGTCCCAGCAGGGGAAAGGTCCTGGCATGGGAACCCACACACCATGACCCATTGACGTCCTCGAAGAGCTCCTGCCCGTATGAAGTCGGCGCTCGTCGTGTCGCGCAGATCTTGGGGTAAGGCCCCAAATTCCACTGCACTGGGCGAAATGAGGTCAGGGTATCGTCGTAGCAGCGCCGTGCACCTGGCTCTGGCCACCGCCTGACTGCTTGGTGATATGTCTTGATATAAGTATCGATCCACCTTCATGCCACTGCGGAGCAGCATCTCCAGACCAGCACAAAGGCCTCCACATGGCTCGTAGCACACTACACCTTCCTCCCGAGCTTGCGAGAAGAACTGCTTGTTCAACACCCTGGTGTCCAACTTCTCAGGCTTCAGGATGCGTTCGCCTTCGAAGTACTCATTGCTGTATACAGCGGGACTTCCTTCACCATGCGTGCCTCGCGTGGGTCGTGTCAGGCTCAGCGCTTTCCAAGCTGCCCTCGCCAACCTTCCAGAGTCGATCACCAATTCGGGAAGATCAGTGTCGAACATCACCGCTTGGTTGCACTCCAATTCCTCCTGGTGATGCAAATCAAACAAACGATGCACTGGTCCCGTGCCCAGCTGCTCCACGGCAGCCCTCTTGCAGTAGTTGGCAACCTGGACCTCTGGCGTGGCCTCGTCCCCTGGGGAAACCTCCCCAGCTAACATGAAGCACAAGTGATCGCGGAAATCCTTCCTGCGCACTTCCCCCACGCCTGCGTGAAGCGCAGTCACCTTTTCTCTCTCATGCCTTGCCCCAGTCTCATCTGTCGTGGTTGGTAACGGGTAGCGAGACGGCACGTCAGCGTTGCTGTTCTTGGCTCCTGGGCGATACTGCACCGTGAAGTCGAACTCCTGCAAGCTGATTGCCCAGCGCAGGTGCTGACCCTGAAGATCAGACTTCTCCATCAAAGTGGTAAGCGGTGAGTGGTCAGTCACCAGCGTGAAGTGTACGCCATGCAGGTACTGTCTCAACGTGCGCACTGCCCACACCACTGCAAGCATCTCGCCCTTGAAACTGGCGTACTGCCTCTCTGTCTTACTCAAGGATCGACTGATCGCCATGCAAATGTACTCCTTACCATCGTCATCCTTCTGGCCCAGCACTGCGCCAATGCCGTAGGTGCTCCAATCAGTGTACAATATGAGGGGTCTGTCGTAGTCGATAGGCCGCAGACATCTCCCAGAGCAGAGCGCGTCCTTCAGCGCCTGGAGTGCTTGGTCTTGATCCTTCCACCAAGCTCCCTTGATATCGGTAATCTCTTTCTTGAGCAAGTCGTTGAGAGGGCGGGCCATCTCTGAGTAATTTGGCCCTCCTGGCTCACCCACTAAGCCCTTGTAGTAGTTCATCATGCCCAGGATGGAGCGAAGCCCCGTCTTGTCCTGCGGCCTCGGAAGCTCCTGGATGGCCTTGCATTTCGCCTCCTGCGCGCCAATGGAGTTATGCCCAATGCGATAACCCAGGAAGTCCACCGTGGCTGCGCCAAAAGTGCTCTTGCCTGCGCGCAATCTTATGCCGGCGTCCCCCAAGGTACGCAACACGTCCTCAACGTCCTTCAGATGCTGCTCAGGCGTGGAGTCTGTGTAGACCACTACGTCATCAACGTACGCCACAGTGCAGTGCTGCAGATGGCGCAACTCGTAGTCCATGATTCTCACAAACGCAGATGTTGCTCCAGCTGCCCCAAACGGCATCGAGGTGTACTGGTAGAGCTGGTTCTTCCACCAGAACGCCGTCTTGCTTCTGTCCTCTTCCGTGGCCATGGGAATCTGGTGGAAGGCTTTGGTGGCATCCAGCGTGGTCTTGAACTTGGCCTTCGCGACCTTCTGATAGAGCTCCTCTGGTCGATGTGGAAGCGTGTTGTCCTTGAGGGAGTGCCGGTTGACACCCCTGAGATCCACGCAAAATCTCGTCTGGGTCCAAAGGCCGGTCTCATGATCCTTCTTGCCAGCCACGACGACGTTACTCGCATGCCTGCAATGCTTGGCTGCAGGCTCTATGAAGCCATACTCCAGGAGTTCCTTGCAGTGGATATCGATGATTTCCTGCTCGCCCGGGCTGTACTTCCTGGGCCTCTGGTAGGCGGCCTTGGATTCGTCTATGAAAGGAATGGAGAACGTGTTGTGCTCCGCCTTGCCCTTGTAGCCTGTAAGATCGTGAGGACTGTTGGCAAAAGTGGCCTTGCACCTGCGAAGAACATTCCGCATTTCCTCCGAGTGCTCCTCCTTGAAGTCAGGATGTCCTCCAAACGTGGCATTGAGCTCAGTGTCGAGCCACGCTGCCTCGTCCTTGGTCACTGTCGTGTCACCTAGAGGTTGAAGCTCGTCCAGCACGGTGTACGGCAAGACCTCATCCTGCTCCGCGACGTTGGCTTCCCAGCCCGGCTCCCATTGCCTCGAGGATTGCTGGGCCTCCCATGAAGTGCAGGGGGACGCACCCCAAGCACTGCGCGTGGGCGACATGGCATCGTACATGGGCACACTCTCAGCCAGCTTGCCAGCGACCCACAAGATTCCGCACAAAAGCAGAAAAAATCGCAAAATTCTGTTGAAATGCACTGCGGCTGCTGGCGAGTTCGAAGCGAAGAAGCACGCCATTACTCTCCACCCCCCGTGCGCCAAGCGAGTACTCCCACCAGCGGCGGTGAAGACCACGACTGCAAGGACCAGCGCCACGTAGACGGCCTGCGCGACGCGATGAAGTCGGAGATTGTGCCGAAGCTGCGCCCAGCGCGCCGCAAAGCGAGGTTTGTCTAACCTGGCCGGCAAAGCGGGCAGGCGCACGCGGCCCAACAAGAAAACTTGAGACCAACGTAGGGACGGAACAGCCCACCCACGGCCACGTCGAATGTGATGCTTGTCCAAAGAGTCGTCTGGGACATAAGAGGCATGGCACGCCACATCCTCCGCGTAGACGCTGGTACAAACCCAAAGCCAAGCAAGGACCGCGAGAAGGAGGGCGGCTGCACACTGCGACCAGCACGCCAAGGAAACGACCACGCCTCGAAGGGGCACGACCACCCAACCCTCTGCACGGACACGGTGCACGCCAGCATAGATGCCCGTGGTGCGCACGACAAGCAACCCAACGTACCAAATGCAGGCGAGGGCCCATAAGACCCAAACGTCATAGTACGCACGACGGGGATAACGTCGAGCAGCCGACCACCACACCGGCAGCCAGCCCAAAAACGAGGCCACGCAGTGCCTCCACCAAATGCGAAAAGGGCACCATGCCAAGTGCCACGCTATTGCCTCCCACATCGCCCAGACGGCGACCATGGGCATGGGACCTCGTCCCAGCCACCACCAAATCACTGCACTGCCTGCAAGCGAGATACATGCTCGCAGGACTCCCGGCCGCAAGTGGACTGCCCGTGCAGGCAGCCCACGACCACAGCGTTGGTTGTGCATCAGGGCTGCCCGCCCGCTGTGCCCGGGGAGCCCTGTTGAAAATGCGCTTGCTGTCGCTGCGCCTCACGCTGCTCGTCTGTATAGTGCTCAAACGCCTGCGTTGTCTCGCTGCACATCGAGATTGCTGGAGAAGGAGGACGCTGCGAGGCGTGGTTGGCCGGCATCCTGGACGCCCGCGGCGCGTGGACAACATGGGTAGCAGTCCCATGGCGCTCAACGGAAGGAGCCGACGAACGCGCAGCACCGACCGCGCGCGGCGGATGCTCGTACGTCTCAGCAGAAGGTGGGTGCTGACGACGCACAGGGGGGTCGCGAACCTCGTCCACATTCCTTGCCCAGCTCGTGTCCATGTGCTCCGGCCTTTCGGCCACACGAGCCTGACGGGCGAGCGGCGGCTGCGGGAGAAGGCGCGCCTCCAAGACGCGCAGGGCCGTCTGCAACCATGGCGCGGCCGATTCCTTGTAACCCCACTGCAAGCATGTGAACTTCCGGTCGTCCTGCATGAGGTAATCGTTCGTGAACTCCGTACGCCAAGACAGACACTGCTGATCATCCATGAAGATGTAGTGCACCGGCGTGGCGTTCGGGTGCGCCATGCAGCGCAGCACGTGCGCCGACCCAACATTCACGTAGGCGCACAGCGAGGACGTGATGTTCCTCGCATGACCTCCGTCGAGCGCGTGCCCTGAGCCACGATGCGACAGATCAGCATAGGCCGACATGATGGCCTCCAGCAGGTTGGCAGACGTCGTCTGTCCCCCAAGAGGGAGGCGCTAGCCCCGCTGCCCACAAGTGATGGTCTTGTCATGTTTCCTGGCGACCCTGCCGGTGATGCCTGGATAATTTCGCAGCCTGAGACCTCGCTCCTGGTTGCACACGCCAAGCTCATACACGATCCGCTGGTCCCGGCAGCGGTCCACAAATGCCACGGTGAACTTCACCATGAAGACGGTGAGGTTGCGGCGTTCCTTCAGGTCTTTCACCTCCTCCACGGACAGAAACCTGCCCACTGAACTGTCGGACGAGGTGGCCATTTGGACGGCATCCCAATCTGACCCCACTGGAGATGGAGGCGCCCTCGCAGGGGGTGGAGACCAATGACGTGCCTGCGGCGGACTCGGAGGCGTGGAAGGCGGGCCTCCCGGGGAGCTTGATCGTGAACTACGTGCGACACGAACTGAGTTCGCCCACGAGCCAATGTTGGTCCCTGCAGGCGATGCAGGGGGCGATTCCCCTCGAGAAGGGCTACCAGCAGGATCTGGCGGCCAAGTGGCGGTGGCGCAAACGAGTCGAAGTTCCAACTCACGAGAACCGTCCACGGGCTCAACGTCGCTGGATGATGGCGATGGCGTATGGAGATGTGCGAAGCGCGACAAGCGCGGCGGTGAGCTGCTGGCGGACCTGGCACGAGACGGGCCAGCGGCAGCCTGAGATGGCACAGCGGCTGCTCGAGATGGGCCTGCCACAGCCTGGGATGGTCCTGCCACAGCCTGAGATGGTCCTGCCACAGCCTGAGATGGTCCTGCCACAGCCTGAGATGGTTCTGCCACAGCCTGAGATGGTCCTGCCACAGCGGCAGGAGCAGGTGGCCGCGCAGGGGCACGCTTCGTGAGCCGTAGATGAGCCATGTTGTTGGGCGGTGGTGGCCTGCGCGCTGCGTCCGCATCGAGCGCCTCGTGGCCCTGCTGCCTGGTGTCAACCGACTTGAGCATCTTCCGCATCTCCCCCAGGCGCACGTACTCCTGGGCGGCAGCATTCTCGGAGAACACCCTGCCGGGCCCCCCAAGACCATCCCCCACGGGGTAGTACTTGGTGCTGGAATCCAAAAAGACGAGCTCCAGAGGTGGTCCCTTGCTGCCATGTCGAGCATATTGACGGAGTATGCCATCCGAGAGAGACTCAATGTTCACTGGGCAGAGGTACCTGAGCAACTGGTACGTCCAGACACCCGTACTCTCGTACCAGTGAGGGAGTTGGAGCTCGTCCAGCAACTCCTCACGATTGGACACGCGCGCATGAGCCAACGTGCAGTGCATCAGGTCGAGGTGCTGCGTGGCTGCGCTCGGCTGAACACAGAAGACGCGCTTCTTCAAGTCCCACATAAGGGTGCCAGTGACTTCACCACTGGGGTACTTGAACAACGCCTGGAGCGTGTTCTGCAGCTTCTGGATCGGGTTGAAGTCGCACCGCGATCTGCCTCTCTCCCGGGGCTTGACGACGTCCTGCTTGCTGGCCGAGGACGGTACATGCGTCATGTAGTCGCCATCGAGCACCCAACGGTTCTTCTGATCGTCGTGCTCCAGCTTCTGGTCCACATGCAGCCAGTTCGGGGTCATCAGCTGGTCCATCGTTACCCACTTCTGTTCGAGGCAGCGGGCGAACTCCACGCAGACATGCTCGCGGGAAGGTCTGCTCGGCATGTCCTGGGCGGGGTTCTGGAGGATGCGGCAGAGGCGCGCGATGTGATGCCGGTCTAGATACAGCCTCTGGTCCGCCCAGTGATAGTCGAGCGGGGCGTCCAAAGACGGATGGTCCCCAGCAACCACCCGAGAAGGACTCCGTGTCCATTCAGTGACCCACTTCGCGTGCCCACCTTTCCAAGGGTCCGGCTCCTCGTAGAACTGCTCGAGCATATGCTCCGATGCTGCCTGTACGACGGGCGCCAGCGACGGCAGGTCACTACGTCGGCCGCCTTCAAGAGAGCACGTCTGACGGCGACATCTCTCCTCAATCTCTGCTCGTGTGGCGACTCGAGGTCGTGGGCGATCAGCAAGAGGTCTTGGCGAAGGTGATGGTGACCTCACCGGTGACACGACCTGGTCATCGATGTGCTCACGCTGAATCCCAGAAGCAGCGAATCTCTCCTCGCTTGTGCTCAGGGGCGTGTGCCTCAGCCAATCGCACTCCATTCCCTGTCCGAAAATCTCTGACTGTAGACACACCACCGGGTCCACGCGCCTGGGCAGGTCAGGACGCTTGGGTGGCGTCATGTCAACCAGCGGAAGCACCACCTGGGCGTTCATGCCCAAAATCGTTGGCGCATGTGATACGGCCACTCCACTTCCAAGCTTGATATCGACCATCAAGGAGTTCTTCAATGGCCCGGTGCCTATCAGCAGATCCCACGAGTTCTCTGGCTCGAAGGTCACGAAGGCATACAACCGGTGCAGCGTCATGTGCGGCGTGCCCGCAGCCAGGATGACATCCACATAGCAGTAATGCGTGAACTTCGTTGGGCTGTTGTCACACCTGGTGACCTTCGCGCCGGTGCGAGCCTCGTATACCGTGAGGCCCAGTCGCCTCACAACCGCAATGGAGATGATGTTGCAGTTGGCGCCGGTGTCCATGAGGATCGCCCGATACAACATAAGCTCACCACCAGACGACACCAACGCCAGACCCTCGTACAGCGAGGCATTCTGCAGTTTGCAGATGGGCTGAACCTGAGCCATGAGCAGCACCTGGTCGTCGGTCAAATACTGCTTCATCTTTGCCCTCAGCGCGTCGTAGGCGTGGGTCTTGATGGTGCCAGCTCGAACATGTCCATGGTCGCTGAAGTCAACCACCCCCAGGTCGTTCACACAAGCAGCGGCTGCACACCGGGCGGCGGCACTGTTGACCACGCCGTTGGGCATCTCGTCCAGCGGCACCTCCTCGATCGTGCAATGTTCTGCACTACCTGCCTCTTCTCTCACCCCTGCACCATCGTGTCGTGTGAGTGCTCTAGTTCATGCTCGTTGACCTCGGTGGGTTGCTCTGTCGCGTCATTCGGCTCGTTGCCCATGAGCTCCTCCAGCGCCAGGAGGTTCTCGATGTCCTTTGGAAGGTCGATGGCGTGCTGAGATATCAAGATGGCCGCAATTTGCGAGCAAGCACGCACGGAACTACGTAAGTTGGACGCCAGCAGGTGAAACTTTCTGCTAAGGACATTGGGAGGAATGGCTCTGGGCACCTGAGCGGCCTTGTCAAACTCCTCCGGCGTCTTGACCTGGAAGCTCTGCATCTTCTGAGTGCTGCCCAGGGCGACTGCGGCCCTGGCCTGGAGATCTGGTGCGGAAGTGATGTCAGCATCATGACTATCTCTCAGCCCATCATCAGCGAGGCGGTCCTCCTCATTCTCCTCGTACTCGGCCTGCTGGTTGAAGTTGGAGTCGTACTCGGTCTCAGCATCGCTGTTCTCAGACTGGGCCTGCGCCTCAACGCCCTTGCCGCCCTTGGCCGGCACTCCTGGCTGCAGACCTGTCAACTCTGCGGCGAGCTTCTCCTTCACCTCAGCGCTGGCTGCCACCTGCTGCGGCTGCTGCGGCTTCTGCTTGGACTCCGGCAGCTTGAGCCACTCCTTCGTGGTGATCCCCATCTTGTGGTCGTTGAAGCGGTGCGCGATGTTGTAAGCACGCATCTGAGCATTCTTGACCTCATTCGGCCACTTTTAGTGCTGACGATCCTTGTGGAAGTTGTGAGGTACCTTAGCCTCCCGACACCCAGTGTAGCAGCGCTCTGGCGAGTGGGGCAGCTTCGTGAAGCAATACTCGCATTCGAACTGCTTCGGCTTCGAGGCGTCAGGCGGCGGCACCTTGCCGTAAGTGGGCTTCTGCCTCTCTGCATTGTTCACCTCCCGTGGAGGCCTCCTCGCACCATCACCACCAGGCTGAGCTGGCTCCTTCTTCTTAGGGTCCCTGCGTTTCTCCCCAGTCTTGCTGGAGGAGCCAGAGCGCCTCATGGAGGACACCAACTCAGAGAGGTCAAGCCCCAGCATCCTGGCTTCATAGCAAGAATACACGCAGGTCAGTCTGCGCACGAGTTCCTGCTGAAGCGTCAGGGCCCATGCTTCTGCATCGTTCTTCAACTTATCTTGGACCTCCACGATGACCTCCAGGTCCTCCCAGGTGACCCTGCTGGGTGCAGGATGGCTGACTCGCAGCTGCTCCGATACGCGATCTCGGTACTCCTTGATGCGCAGACCCTTGATGCACTCCTGAACGTCCTGTCTGACGATGGAGTCCCCCACTGACTTGCCAGCGTTGAGCGCCGCCTCTCTGCGTCGACAGCTCTTCACGTAAGCAAGGCCATCCTGCTCGTCGGTCTGCGACTTGGCGACCAACAAGTCCTCCTTTTCCTTGGTGCCCTTCAGCAGAAATTTGGCCTCGAGTTCTGCAATGAACGCCCTCAACGCCCAAAAATAGTGAGAGTCCTCCGTGCCATCTGGCCCTGTGAGACCCTTGGTGGAAGTTGCTTCCTCCTCCCACTCGTTAGACACTTCACCCTCAGCGTCACCATCCTCGAACTTCTTACAGACTGCCCATGTTGCCCCTGGCGCCAACTCATGGAAGGGGGGTTGTGCGCAGCGTACTGAGCCCTGGTAAGAGTCCCTCATGGTGAGGTCCTTCAAGACGTGACACGCATGGGAGGCCATGAGGCCATTCTTCATATATGAAGCGCACCACCAGTCATACGCGACTGAGGTGGCATTGTACCAGGCACACTCCTGATAACTTATACATATTTTTCTCTTTATTTTCCTTTCTTTTCTTTTATCTTCTTTCTTTTCTTTTTATGTTTTCTATTGTTTTTGGTGTATCACATAGGCTTCTAGCCTTATATTCCACTGTTTAATTGCATGACATATACTGGCTACACAGCCTAGCAATACTATCACTTTTCGATATAATGTATGGTCGCAGACCTATAACATCTATATCCCTATGTTCAGTCTTGGCATCATGCCCAATCCTAACACGTAAAACTTGTACAATTCTTTCACTTGGTCAACACTCACACTGAGGTTCACTTTTCCCAAGCTTCCCCTTTCATCATGTTGCTCTTTAACTCACTAGCAGGATTCCTAGATTGACATCTGTCATCGGCCAATTACCAGCAGACCATGCCTGATTCTGTTACTCCTCCACCAATCATCAGGCAGATCATGATACTTGTATTGCCATTGCAGATCTTCTCCTGGAATCTACCATGAATCATTTCATTACAGATCTTCTCCTGAAATCTGCTTTGTCATCGATTATTTTCCCCACTCGCTCACTTATGTGAATATCCGATAATTCCCCATTATTCGCGAGTGGGGCATGCACGCTCGGGGCATACCCATGGGGCATACGCCTCGGGGCATACCCATGGGGCATACCCATGGGGCATACGCCTCGGGGCATGCATACCCATGGGGCATACGCCTCGGGGCATACCCATGGGGCATACGCCTCGGGGCATACCCATGGGGCATACGCCTCGGGGCATACCCATGGGGCATACGCCTCGGGGCATACCCATGGGGCATACGCCTCGGGGCATACCCATGGGGCATACGCCTCGGGGCATACCCATGGGGCATACGCCTCGGGGCATACCCATGGGGCATACGCCTCGGGGCATACCCATGGGGCATACGCCTCGGGGCATACCCATGGGGCATACGCCTCGGGGCATACCCATGGGGCATACGCCTCGGGGCATACCCATGGGGCATACGCCTCGGGGCATACCCATGGGGCATACGCCTCGGGGCATACCCATGGGGCATACGCCTCGGGGCATACCCATGGGGCATACGCCTCGGGGCATACCCATGGGGCATACGCCTTGGGGCATACCCTTGGGGCATACGCCTTGGGGCATAGCCCTGAGCTGTCCGTGCCTCCCGGTACAACTCCTCCCCCCTCAAGAGCGGCCTATCTCCCGATGCCGCTCCCGGTGTCGTCAGGTATCAAACTCCCCGAACTGAAGATGGTGGAAGAGATGACGCAACAGCGGAGCCGGTACTGGGTACACGGCGTGAGCATCTCGCGCTCCTGGTTGCTGTGAAGACGATGGTCCAAGCTGAGCAGTTTCAGGGTGCCCTCCGGTGGCCCATTTGCATGCGCAAGGTGTCCGCGAGGTGCACTCCAGCAATGGCGTTGGTGGAGGTGAGCTAGTCCAGATACACGTCGGTTTACGATATCGCTCCCCATACTTACAGTAGGTGCAAAAAAGAGGCTGTGGCAGTTCACGAACCACTGACCGCAACCGCAGCGCATTCGGGTATCTTCCTTCAGGATTTTCAAGAAACCAGTGCTTGGGCTTCAAGTACTCAATAGCATCCAGGGTGCATTTCACACTCTTGTCTGCTCCTTCCAGATCAGGAGGTCCTCCCGTAGTGCGCGCCTGACTGTACTGGGTACATGGAGGGCTGGCCCAGATGACATCAAAGAATCCCGGTGGGTACTGAGTGGGGTCCCAGTCCTCCATTGATGCGAGATGGTCGGGTTGCCATCGTGGGTCGTTGTCGAGCGTAACCACCGAGGCAGACGGAAAGCACTTTGCAAACTCTCTTTCCACCGATCCGGTCCCGCTGAACAACACCAAGATTCTCACTGGCCGGGTCTTTCGCTCTTCAAGGTCGGTGATCACCACTAGCTCTCCGTTCTCCAAGATTTCCACCCGCTCCCACGGCAGACAGAAGTCTTCCGGTGGAGAATCCACTTCTGGGACGTCACATTGATGTTCCATTAGTTGGGATAAAGTGACACCAAGGTGAACGGGCTGTCGCTGCTGACGTTGACGTCGGCCATGCTCAACGGACTTCAGCATGTCCGCCTGCATGCCCAACCGCCGTGCCTCGAACTCCTTGAGCTGCTGATTCTCCCCGCCTCTGTCCATCTTGTCTCTGGAGCGCCACTGGTCGTGAGCTGCCGAGTAGCCCGTCCAGCGTACCTTCCATTCCTCCACTGATTTACCCTTGACCATGCGTACACGATACGCCAGAATTTTGTCCACGTGAGCTTCCGCTTGCCCATCTACCATTACCGGGTCAGGTACAGGCAGTTGTGCTCGAGATGCAAACTCATCCATGCCGGAAACGTATGGCTTCAGGCGGTGCTGTGCAAACACGTCGTGAATGCGCCAATGCGGTGGTAGAGCCAACCGATAAGCCACCGGTGCCCCGCGGTCCGCCTCCGCCAGCTCCGCCTGCAAATCGCTGTAGAAGCACTCCACGACAGTTACAGGTCCGTGCCAACGCTTGCCGAGCTTCCGGCACAGCGCACGGTCCATCACCTTCTCCGTCAGGTGACGAGCCTCGATCCATACCAGATCCCCCACTGCGTACCTATGCTGCTTGTGACGCCGGTCGAACTGCTCCCGCTGGCGCTGCTGAGCCAACTCAAGGCGGCCACGCGCGTCCCGCAACTGCGACGAAAACTTCACAGCCATCTCATGGGCGGTACCCACCCCCCCTTTTCGTCGCGCAGAGCCAGGGAGAGTCGCAGCTTCCAGGAACAGGTCCAGCTGAGACATCGGAGACACCCCGTAGCATAGCTCAAAGGGAGTGAATCCTGTGACGTCACTGCGCGAGTCGTTGATAGTAAACTTCACATTTGTCATGTAGAGGTCCCAGTCATCCGGATTGGCACCCACGAACGATCGCAACATGTCCTCGACCACCCTGTTGGTGTGCTCCGCTTGCCCGTCTGAACGAGGGTTGTACGGAGTGGTAGAAGCCACCCGCACCCCCATAAGTCGCATTAGCTCACGCCAGAACGAGTCTTGGAACCTGGGGCCACGGTCACATACAATCTTCATGGGGGCTCCATGCTGCCTCCATACCACGTCGAAGTAGATGCGGGCTACCGTCTGTGCAGAGCTGTCCCCAAAGTTCATGGGCACAAGGTGTACCATTTTGCTCAGCTTACACGTAAAGGTGACGAAGGCGTCATTCCCCTGGGCGGTGAGCGGTAACCCTGTAACGAAGTCCACGCTCACATCTTGCCAGTTACGCTGAGGAATAGCGTGTGGATTCAACAATCCATCGGGGTAGGATGCCCGGGGACGAACTGCTTGACACGTAGGGCATGAGGCCACCCATCCTGCCACGTCTTCGGAGGCATTTTCCCACCAGAACCTGCGTAGAACTCTTTCCAGCGTCTTTTCCCGGCCAGTGTGACCTGCAGTGGTGGAGTCGTGGGCATCCCCGAAGACCACCTCTCGCAAAGGAGAGTCTTCGCCGAGGACCAACTGGTACCGTCCCGCGGCTACACGCCACAGTACGTTCCCGACGATGCGGAAATCTCTCGTGGCATGGTGCGGGGCCGCAAGGATGTCATCCCGCAGCTGTTGAAGGGGACCGGCACGTGCGTACTCATCGTGCAGGGACTCCAGGAATGTAACGTCCGTGGGGAGGCTCGAAGCATCGCGGGTCTCAGCAGCCTTACCCTGTCGCACTATCGGAGGTGCCACTCGGGGATGCCGCACTTTTGGCGCTAGCTGTCGGGTAGGGGGAGCATGCACCACCAGCACGGGCCACGGAAGGTCGTGGAGTACACCGTCAGGAGTCTCGAACAGCTGGGTGGGTACTCCTCGTTCGTCATGAGTAGGTATCACTTCCACCAGCCGCATATATACCAGCCATCCTGAAGAGCCGCCTCCATTGAGGCATGCGAGCCTGGATGTCCGGTAGAAGGAACACTGCCGAGGTATGCGCGGGGTCTTGCCGCCATTCATCTACATACTTGCGCAACACTGCCTCGATGGAGATATGACTGCTGGAGTATGAGGGATTACACCAGACGTGCTTTCCCCTCCACTGCTGTCGCAGACAATCAGTCCAGTATGCGTCTACTTGACGGTTCCGTCCACCCAGGTCACAACACGCGTCAACATCGAAGCTGCCGAACTGCCGTTGGAGGCGCTCAAAGACCTCCTTGCGCACCTTCCAATCCTGCCGATCGGCTGGCTGTTTGGTGGCTCGACCAGACGGCTGAGCTGGCTGCTTAGGACCTCGGAAATCCGTAGCGGGCGGTGTCGAGGTTTTCGGCTTGGTGGAAGGAGTCGTCGTAGCAGTGGTCTGTCGCAGCCGAGCACTACGGCGCAACACTGGATCGGTTCCCGGGGTGCTCGCTTCCTGCCGGCGCTTCCCAGATTCGGACAAATCAGTGAAGTAGTCGGTGGAAGCTCGCAGCATTAGTTCCTCTCCAGCGGGTGCACACTTAGGCGAGCTAGTTGCATGCTCAGGCTGGCACGTTGAATGCCCCGCATGCCCCGCATGCCCCGCATGCCCCGCATGCCCCGCATGCCCCAGCGTATGCCCCGGGGCATGCCCCACTGCATGCCCCACTGAGCTGGCTGCATGCTCAGTCGGCCGTATTGCATGCCCCGCATGCCCCGGGGCATGCCCCACTGCATGCCCCACTGAGCTGGTTGCATGCTCAGCCGGCTGTGTTGCATGCCCCGCATGCCCCGTATGCCCCGGCGCATGCCCCGCTGCATGCCCCGCTGAGCTGGCAGCATGCTCAGCCGAGCCGGTTGCGTGACAGGGCGCGCTACCAGCCTGGAGCAGGCTCTCCAGGGCCCGCTCCGCCACCTGAAGTGTCTCCACGCCATCCATCCATGATTCCATGGTGGCCACCCATCCTGGTACAGGGGTCGGCGGGTGATCTTCAAAGACCTCGTCGGCATCCAGCACGGAGAGTGGGTCCTTGGGGAGGTCCGTCTCTTTGTCTACGACACCGGCCTCCTTGAGCCCTTCTCGCGGGTCCTTGGTCACGTAGTCAGGTCGGCGGGATAGCGCATCGGGGACCAGAAGAAGAGCTCCTTTGACGTACTCCATTCGTGGGCCACCAACTTCCACCAGGTCCATGTACCACCGTGCCTGTCGTCGGCTAAGCTCTCGTCCCGGGGACATTAGCCATTCTAGGGGGCGATGGTCACCTTGTAACCGGAAGTCGGAGGAGAACAGGTAGTGCCTCCAGGTGACGGTGGTGCAATGGTGCAACGCGCAGCGCTCCCTTTCGCCGGTGTGGTAATTCTGTTCCGCCGCGGAAAACTGCCGACTGTCGTAGGCTATCACCCTCATACCGTCACCCGTATCTTGCATGAGTACGCCTCCCAAAGCAACCCCACTTGCATCCGTTTGTACCAAAAACGGCGCTGACCCATCCGCGGCTGCCTTCATGTCAGGCAATGCCAATACAGGGGCTGAGGAGAGTGCGGTCTTCAACTCGTCGAAGGCCCATTGCTGGAGTTCTCCCCATTGCCACGGTACGTCGGTCTTGGTGAGCGAGGTCAAGGGTTGGGCAATCTCCGAGAACCGGTGTACGAACCGGCGGTAGTACCCCGCTAGCCCAAGGAACTGTCTGACGTGGGTTACCGTCTCCAGCTTCGGCCAGTCCTTGATGGAGGACACCTTGTCATGCTGTGGCTGGCATCCTTCGGCGGAGAGAGTGTGGCCCAGGAACCGTAGTGACTCCTTCAACATCTGCGCCTTGGAGGCCTTCAAATATACCCCTTTTTCTCGACAAGCGTCCAAGAACTGACGTACGTGGTCGTAGTGTTCCTCCACCGTGCGCGAGAAGACGACCACATCGTCGATGAAGATTCGTACAAAGGGGAGATGACCGAGTGCACGCTGCATTCGCCGTTGATATTGAGAGGGAGAGTTCTGCAGGCCCTGGGGCATCACCAACCATTCATAGGCCCCCATCTGGGTGGTGAAGGCGGTCTTTTCCACGTCCTCCTCGGCCATCGGCACTTGCCAGAATCCGTCCACCGCGTCAAAGGAGGAGAAGAACGCTGCCCCTTGCATCTCGTCAAACATCAGTTGGATGTCCGGTAGTGGGTACCGGTCCCGCACCGTCTGCTGGTTCAATTGTCGGTAATCCACCACCAAACGTAATGTCTTCGGGTCACCAGGCTTGGGTACCATCAGACATGGGGCGGCATACGGGCTTGACGACGGCCGGATGTAACCCTTCTTCATGAGCTGCTCGATACGTTCACGTAGCTGGCGTAGC
>LGRX02022407.1:0-24666 GCA_001247695.2 Cymbomonas tetramitiformis
GTATCACAAGTTATCCACTGACCTCAGCAGCGAAACAAAAACTTCTCAATCCTTCTAAAAGAACCAGCAATCATGGCGACTAAAGTCCAGCGTATTATGACTCAGCCCATTGTAAGTATTCAAGTTCATGTGTGGGTTGAAGTCACGTGTGTCAACAACGAGTTGGTGTTGGTTCTAACCGGGTGTGTGCGCCATTTGTCAGAACCTGATCTTCAGGTTTTTGCAGAGCAAAGCCAGAATTCAGATCTGGCTTTTCGAGCAAAATGATCTGAGATTCGAAGGGCGTATTATTGTAAGTGCGCCTCGCCTAGGAACCGGGTCCAGGTAAAGTTTACACCATGCATGTGAAGTGTTTCATCTGCTGGCAGTCACAGCATAGTTTCACAAACGCGCGGTCTCCTCCCGTTTTTTTATGTTTGATATGACGATGTCTTCATATATTTTAGAAACTTTCAGCACGGTCTCCGTCATTTACCTACGGGGAGTTTCATCAGGGTTTTGACGAGTACATGAACCTGGTCTTAGACGATGCCGAAGAGTACTCTGCAAAAAAAGAAGACGCGAAAGGCCTTGGGTACGTTTTCTTACGTCGCGTATATGTTCCCAATTTACTATCGTTTGTGGTACGTCTTGCTGTTCTATTCCGTGCGCAAGCCTTTTTGTGTGCAAATTCTGACTGATTGCGTGACTAGTACCTGCTTGCTTCTAGAGTCAACTACTGACTACACTCCGCGTGTTGGACTGCTGACGGTTTCTCGCTTACATCAGGCGATTTGCCATATTGGGACCGGCCTGAATTTATACAACTGCTCAGTCAAGATCCGAACATAATTGTTCTCATGTTGGGGACTAACGATGCGAAGGTGCTTCCCAATTCGTTTTGTGACGTTAGTTTCTCCCGTGCCGCGACACTTTCCCACATCTATGAAAACAGGCATCGGATTGAACGTTGCAAACCTGAGCACGCATAGTTTCGAAAAAGCTATCAGGAAATGAAGGAAGCAGTTGTCCCGCGGAGCATCGACTTTCAGGGCTGTGCAGGAGCCATGATTCAGCCAGCAGTGTCGTCTATTGAGCATTTCAAGCATTCTGAAAACGAGCTGTAGGTTTGCACTCCGAAATTGTTCCGCGAAGCCTAAACAAATTGACCACGCTCCGCCCGCTTTGCCAATCCGCGCTACCTAGTCCCAATTTTTACATCGGTTAGGGTTCTCAATGTGGCCCTTCTCCCCCTGCGATTGTGCGCTGAACAAAAGCAGCATAGCCTTACTCACGTAAGCCTGTTTCGGTTCTTGGGTGGAGTCCATTTGCTGACGTGCGGTGTCTCCTGAGAACACTCTGGCGCGCCTTGTACCCTTGCAGACATGCTGTTCTCAACGCATCACTTCGATCGAGGGTCACGCTACCGTTTGACACAGTTGGTGGGATCGCTTCATCGTGCTTCTCCAAACAAACAAATTGAGTGCAGTCAGCCTTTGTTCAGATACCATATTTTGGGGGCTGTAGTCTGAGTTGGGGCAACCCCACTCAGCTTGGGTTGAATTCCCAACAGTTCTGAGGGTTACTGTGTAGTATAGTCTCCACCTGCCTCAAAGCCTAGATAGAGATTCACTCTCCAATTTTACTATTTTGTTATCACTCCCCACATCAACCATTTATTCTCTTATTTATCTCTTAGCAAATTCCTTTACGGGCACCCACGCACTCCGACGAATGACCTTTTCGAGCCTAAAAGGACAACGATTTTCGCCCATTTCCGGAACCAAAAAACTTTGAACGCCAAATTATTTTCACAAAGTGTTTAGAGAGAGTCTCCAAAAGGTCCCGCAAACTTCAAACACGCGATTCGGATACCGAATCGAATTCCTCTAGCACCCGCGCACTCAAAATGGCCTTTTCAGGCCCAAAACCAACGTTTTTGGCCCATCGTTTCGAACCCCGAAATAGTTTTCGAAGATTTTTCTCGTGACAAATTGGTTAGAGAGGGTCCTTAAAAGGTCGCGCAAACTTCAAACACGCGATTCGGATACCGAATCGAATTCCTCTAGCACCCGCGCACTCAAAATGGCCTTTTCAGGCCCAAAACCAACGTTTTTGGCCCATTTTCGAACCCCAAAAAAGTTTTCGAAGATTTTTCTCGTGACAACGTGGTTAGAGAGGGTCCTTAAAAGGTCGCGCAAACTTCAAACACGCGATTCGGATACCAAATCAAAATTTTCTAGCACCCGCGCACTCAAAATGGCCATTTCAGGCCCAAAACCAGCGTTTTTGGCCCATTTTCGCAACCCGAATTTTTTTTCAATGATATTTTTCGCGACAAAGTGTTTAAAGAGGGCCCCACAATTGTCCCACGAACTTCAAACACGCCATTCGGATGCCTAATCGAAATCCTCTAGCACCCGCGCACTCAAAACGGCCTTTTCAGGCCCAAAACTAGCGTTTTAGGCCCTTTTTCGCACCCCGGAATTTTTTCTAAAGATTTTTTTCGTGACAGAGTCTTCAGAGAGGGTCCCAAAAATGTCCCACGAACTTCAGACACGCCATTCGGATACCTATTCAAAATCCTCTAGCACCCGCGCACTCAAAATGGACTTTTCAGGCCCAAAAACAGCGTTTTTGGCCCATTTTCGAACCCCCAAAAAGTTTTCGAAGATTTTTCTCGTGACAAAGTGGTTAGATAGGGTCCTTAAAAGGTCGCGCAGACTTCAAACACGCGATTCGGATACCAAATCAAAATTTTCTAGCACCAGCGCACTCAAAATGGCCATTTCAGGCCCAAAACCAGCGTTTTTGGCCCATTTTCGCAACCCGAATTTTTTTCAATGATATTTTTCGCGACAAAGTGTTTAAAGAGGGCCCCACAATTGTCCCACGAACTTCAAACACGCCATTCGGATGCCTAATCGAAATCCTCTAGCACCCGCGCACTCAAAACGGCCTTTTCAGGCCCAAAACCAGCGTTTTAGGCCCTTTTTCGCACCCCGGAATTTTTTCTAAAGATTTTTTTCGTGACAGAAGCTTCAGAGAGGGTCCCAAAAATGTCCCACGAACTTCAGACACGCCATTCGGATACCTATTCAAAATCCTCTAGCACCCGCGCACTCAAAATGGCCTTTTCAGGCCCAAAACCAACGTTTTTCGCCTCCGGCGAGCTGAAAAGATATTTTTTTGAAAAAAAAATATTTCACCGGGCCTTAGGATTGCCCTGCCCATGTCCCGCAACTCCTAAAAGTTGTAAATGTTACATTATGCATGTGACCACTTTGTGACATCCGAGCTTTTTGCGACGGCTCGTGGCTCCGGCTTGACAGGTGGCCCACGCCACATAAGCATAGCATGTTCTGGGCATTCGCTGACATCGCCGCTTACGGAGAAGGTGAACGGTGATTCTCTGACCTCACCGATTACCGATACCGTTACGGAACCTAAGGTGATCGGTGACTCTATGGCAAGGTTATCGGTGACTTTCGAGTCCGAGATAGACAGCGAGGCAACTTCACTGACGCCCTCACTGACTCAGGCGACTACGGAGGCAGCTACGGTTACGGATATGCTCGAGTCCCTGTTGAACTGCGAGTCCAGACCTTTGACTACCTCGCTGACCTCAACAACTACGGATATGCCCGAGTCCCTGTTGAACCGCGAGTCCAGACCTTTGACTACCTCGCTGACCTCAACAACTACGGATATGCCCGAGTCCCTGTTGAACCGCGAGTCCAGACCTTTCACTACCTCGCTGACCTCAACAACTACGGAGCAGCCAGTCAGCTCAGTCAGTTACGCAGACCTCGCACTCAGGCGTAGCATTGGAATCGCAGCCTACCAGCCACATCTTAACCGCAACCTACCAGTCATCGACCCCCCTTCTCAAGCAGATGTCCTCAGCAGAATTCCAGTCAGAAACTTACCTCTGAACTCAGACTCAGTGAACCAGCTTTCTCGCCGGGAAAGGCGCCATCAGAGATGGGAACAGAACCAGCAGCGCCTGGCAGAACAGCGCAGAGCACTCTTCTCTGACCCCGCCTCAGCCAGAACGCCCTCAGATGCCTCTGTCCCCGCACTGAACTCTCAGCATCAATCCCTAATGCAGAATCCGATGATGTTAGAGGTATCAGAGTACATGCAAAATCTGCATCAGCAAGTGCTCCAACACTATCCGCATCTGACTTCGGTTCTACCAGCAGTGGGCGCTCCACCTATGACGCCCTACCAGCACACCTTAGGATGGGCGAGCGGTTTGCCAGGTGCACCGGCGCCAGCAGCTGGATCAGGTCCCTGGCTGGTACCAGCACCGGCTCAACCGGTTCCCGCACCGGCTCAACCGGCTCCAGCACCGGCTCAACCGGCTCCGGCACCGGCTCATCCGGCGCCGGTACCATTTCAGCCAGATCCACCGGCTACCGGCTCATCGCCTTCTGACTCCGCTGAGCCTGATCAACCGTCACCAGGAAACTCGCCCCCGCCTTCAGACAATGGGGAACCACGACACAGGCGTCTAGATGTGTTGCTATGGACTTTAGAAGGAGCCTCCTTCTGGTTGAGAAATCACCTGTCCTCTTCCTCCGCAGTGACTGTCAGCCACGGCGCTGAGGCACAATATTCTTACCGACTGCCAACCATGCCTGGAAGCGCCAGTCACTTCATAACCGATACCAATCGGATTTGGATGACTATGCGGCACATCGGAGTGGACATCCAAGACCTGGCGCAGCATGGGTCAGTGCATACTCCTGTGCGCCTGACTGAGATTGAGGACAGTGACGCTTTCACTCTGGAAGTGGAGAAAACGCAAGTGGATGAAGCGCGGCGTTGCGCGGAAAGCCGTACTGGAACTCAGCAGAGACGCCTGCCCTTGTACTCATGGGTGACCATCGCGGAAAATGCCTTAGAGTCCGAGTTGACAGAATTTGACCCCCTGGGACTCCAAATTTGGGCAGCATTTTCATCTTCCGAGGCGTAAGAACGAAACGTACTTGTTTCGAGGAATGGCGGCTGGCAACCAACCAACTCCCGCCACAGTACCGGCTAGACTGGGCGTCAACCGGTTTCCCTCTGGTGTTCCCAGCGCAGAAGAGTACAGATCGCCTGGAAATTCTTTGCCAGCGGCCCCGGGACTCCTGCCAGTGGACCAGCGCCTTTCTCAATTCCCAGGGCACCACGAACTTATGGGAGCGGCTTCCCCAAGTGATGTCTACCGAGAATCCAAGACAGTGGCTGATGTGCTCAAGCTGATCAGAGACATTCCTATGTACCCCTCCTCCGCTGAACTAATCACCACTGACGCCGATATTGCCGCGCTTCCACCTTTTTCTGAAGCGCTGGTCAATTTTCTGTCAATGGGCGTAGTCACCTTCGCCCTGGGTCGCATGAGTGCTTATCGCCTAGACCTGACCATGATCACCATGCCGGAGATCTTGAAGGAAGTGGCGCAACGCAAACTACAGCCGCGATCCCTAACTTTTCTCAAGCAAGGTGGTATGTTGAACTCGGAGGCTGGAACCGGCGTTACGCCACTTTGGCTGCTCCACGGCCCGACGTGGCGAGGGCGTGGATGACATCGCTTATTTGGTAGGACTAGCGGGGACCGTGATGCGCGTAGCGCGGCGACGAGAAGAGGCGCGCGTTTGTTCGCCACTCGTGCGGTATCAGGCACGAGGTAGTGCGGTTATTGGCGGACGCCATGCCAAATTTGCCACGCCATCAACCCGGCTGGCGGCTATTATATCGGTTATTGGGCGCGGCCCGAAGCAAGGCGTGATGGATCGCCTTGGCTGGGGATCGGTTGGATGCGCAAAGTCCGGCGGATTGGGAAAGCAATCATCCCGGATCCACCATGACTGCGGCATATCATCCGCGTGGCCTGAAGTGCCGGGCCGCGGTGGAAGCTCGTCGGCGCAGGAACCTCTCCCGTCTACGCACTTTGCAGACCGAAGTCACACTGGAGGAATGGTCGCTCGTCCTCGAACTTAACGCCGTCGCGGGTTATTTGAGGAGGAGGAAGACGCTACGGACCTCAACCCCGCCGACCTCGGGGTGCGGCACGCCGTGCCTGCCCGGCCGGCGGGATTGACCAGGAATTGTATAGGTGGCAGATGATGATATGCTAGCCGACATGGGACAGATCGATTAGAGATATGAACTGCGCGCCTTGAAAGTATAAGACTTGAATTCTGCCCATTTGGAGGCTGTTCTAACTTGAAGTAACTATTTGGAGGAGCTGTTGCTCAACCTGTTAATTTACTGGTCAATCTTTCCTGCCATAAAGATATTGCAATTGCTTGAATTGTAGCCTTGTTCAACCGTTCCACCCGTGACTGACATATTGTTGTGTCTTTCGTTTCGAATATACAGGAACCGTTGACCGAGAGCGAAGAAGATGGTAAGCTCACCAGCGGTCGCTTCGTCGAAATATTCCACGGTGCCCAGAAGGGGCACAAGTCGCGACCGCCAGCGGACACGGATTCCTTCACGAACATCTCAAAGTTTTGCATCGCGCGCGGTTTGTTAGACGTGGGGGGGGAGGGCCCAACGGGCGTGGCAAGTCTTAAGGGACTTGTCGTGCCCAAGGACTGCGTGGAGGTAACCCTCTACGCAATAAAGGACGAAGATAACAAAGACTACATCTTCCGCATGCTCTCCCACCATGCGGAGGGCATCAAACTTTTAAAAAAGAAAATGGGCAAGGAGGCAAAGATCAAGGGCGAGGACCTCGCCCACGACGAGTCCTCTATTGTCCCCGCCGTAAAAAACAAGCCCACTGTCTGGTTAGTCCCTACCCATTGTTTTACTATTTTCTTTTTACTTACGCGTATGTGTTGTTTTACGCAAAACACACCGTCCCAGGTTTGGACGGGCCGTTCCAAGCCCTTGGACTGACCGTTCCCGCCGTCTGTACTCCGCAGGATCCCCACAAAATATGTAAGAAACAGCACGGTGCAAACCGATAAGAACGTCGACTTCGGCAAGAAAAGGAAAGCTGCTGCTCCTGAAGGAAGCAGCAAGCAGCAAAAGAAAGAGGAGGAAGAGAAAAAGGGTGAGGAGGTCGTCGACGAAAAGGAGGGTGATGAGAAAGATGATGACGAGGATGAGGATGATGAAAAAGGGGATGAGGATGAGGATGAGGAGGAGGATGCGGCAGCATGACCAGGGTAGAAGTCTTACCGTGGCGGGCCGGCCCGGGGCCGCAGAAGCTCGCTCCGGGCCGAAAGCGGGCCGACGGGGCTTTCGCCCCCGGGCCGCACAAAAATATGAGCCGGCCAAACTTCGGCCAAAAATATAGGCATTTTATGCCACTTTTTATCAAACCCCCATACTTAATTTTAAAATTTCGCGCCTGCGGCGGGCATTTTCCTTCCTTGACCGTTTTGGCCGAAAGCAGGCCAGCGAAAATATCGTTTGCGGGCCGTAAAGAATTTTGAAAGACTTCTACCCTGAGCATGACTGCTATTTTTGTCAGATTATAGAGCTTGTTAGAGCCCAGACCAAGCAATAGAGAACCTTTACGATTCTTTGTGTAAATATTTCAAACAGCAATACATATCAATAGCACCTTTGTACTGCATATGCATAATAGCAAGCTCGTGGACCAATGGTTCCAAGCCCTTGATACCTGTTTGTATGTATATAGAACAAAAACAGATTGGAACCATAGTTCCAAGCGGATGGACCTATACCGGTCCTTACGGTTGGAACCGTAGTTCCGGGTGGCTGGAACATTTTTGTAAATAACCACTATAAAAGGTCCCATTGAGTTCCAAGCCGACGTCCAAACGGTTCCTAATGCAGTCCAAACGGTTGGAACCCGTTTGGAATGTCGTCATTATATGGTCCAAGCCGCGTCCAGGCCGCCGGAACCCCTTTGGAATCATTAATCATAATATGTCCTACCGGGTTCCAAGCCGATGGTCCAAACGGGTCCTAACGCGTTCCAAGTTATGGCCAAGCCGCTGGAACCCGTTTGGATTGTCGTTATTATATGGTCCAAGCCGCGTCCAGGCCGCCGGAACCCCATTGGAATCATCAATCATAACAGGTCCTACGGGGTTCCAAGCCGACGGTCCAAACGGGTCCTAATGCGTTCCAAGCTGTTGCCGAGCCGCTGGAACCCGTTTGGAATGTCGTTATTATTTGGTCCAAGCCGCGTCCAGGCCGCCGGAACCCCATTGGAATCATCAATCATAACAGGTCCTACGGGGTTCCAAGCCGACGGTCCAAACGGGTCCTAATGCGTTCCAAGCTGTTGCCGAGCCGCTGGAACCCGTTTGGAATGTCGTTATTATATGGCCCAGGCCGCCGGAACCCCATTGGAATCATCAATCATAACAGGTCCTACGGGGTTCCAAGCCGACGGTCCAGACGGGTCCTAATGCGTTCCAAGCTGTTGCCGAGCCGCTGGAACCCGTTTGGAATGTCGTTATTATTTGGTCCAAGCCGCGTCCAGGCCGCCGGAACCCCATTGGAATCATCAATCATAACAGGTCCTACGGGGTTCCAAGCCGACGGTCCAGACGGGTCCTACGGTATTCCAAACCGACGGTCCAACGGCTTGGAAACCGATTGGGATTTTATGTAAATTCCAAGGGGGTTCCAAGGGCTTGGATAGCAAATGTCCAGGTCCAAGCCCTTGGACCGCGGCTTGGACGGGGCTTGGACCTGGACATTTGCTGTCCAAGCCCTTGGAATTACCAGTGTTAACGCCAACGCCTCTCAAACACATACCTGTCCTACCGGGTCCTATGGGGTTCCAAGCCGACGGTCCAAGCCCTTGGAATAATCCTTATTTTGTAGGGATATCTCACGGTTGTAATTGCGAAATAATGTTTTTCTATGCAATTACTAGCGAAAAACTGTTCGGAATCGATGTTTGTTGTTATTTGTTGCAAAACAAAACATCATTTCGCAAATTCAACCGGTAGATATCGACATCTAACCACAATGAACATATCTAACGGTTGAAATTGTGAAATAATGTTTTTGTATGCGGTGACTAGCAAAACATTGTTCGTAATCGATGGTTTTTGTTGTTTGATGCTTAAAAAAACATTATTTCGCAAATCCAACCGGTAGATATGTTCATTGTGGTCAGATGTTGATATCTAACGGTCGAATTTACATAATAATGTTCACATGCAATATTATCAATGTAAAATGTAATGCCCTCCAGGCATCAAGGTATGTTAAAATGAAGTCTACGCCCAATCTAGATTAGAAATGAAATGTCTACACCCAATCTAGATTAAAATGAAATGCCTACACCCAATCTGGATTAAATGAAATGTCTACACCCAATCTGGATTAAAATTAATTGCCTACACCCAATCTAGATTAAAATGAAGTGCCTACACCCAATCTAGATTAGAATGAAGTGCCTACACCCAATCTGAATTATAATGAAATGTCTACACCCAATCTAGACTTATCCCATATAGGAATATAATACTTAGGTATATATTAAAAAAAAAAAAGCTTAAGTATGGGAAAACGCAGGCGTCGACGCGGACCGACGCGTTACACTCCTTAAGTATGGGCTTAAGTATGGGAGCCCTAATTTGCGAAATCTTAGAATGTTAAGAATGTTTGGTCCACTCCGTCCGTCCGTCCACTCCGTCGGTCCGGTCCGTCCACTGTGGACGGAGTGGACGGACCATGGACTTTCGTGGACCAACATCACATCTCTCCCACGTGCCAGGAGCTCTAGTAGAGACCATACCTGCCTTCATCGAGCGGAGGAAGGATTGCTCCAGGGGGTCTCGGGGACTCACTTTTAGTTGGTCCCAAAGAGCCGTGGCCAGAGCTCCACCTGTACATCACAAAGTCCCGAGGGACCCGTCAATCCTGAGGGCCAACACCCTGAAGGAAGGGGGGCGGACTGCGGCTTCATTAGCCCTCCCAGCTCCAGGGCGGAAGAGCGGCTCGATCGAGTCGGTGGGGAGCTCACGCCAATCTACCACGAACGAACGGGGCAAAGTGGACACCGTCTGGGCACAGAAGGGGCCACCAGTGCCGGCCCGTCCAACGAGGGCATATGACTGTAGCACGGGCCCCGTGTCGAATCAAGCACCGGAGGAGCTGGCCCACTAGGCCGAAGGGAGGATTACACCAGTTGTTCTCCTGAAACCAATCGTCATTCAAAAAGCAATTAACATTCTCCGTGCCGGGGCACCACCACCGGCTGTTAAACCTCGGCAGCAAGTGGTTCTTGTCAGTGGCAAAACGGTCAACGGTGTGCTTCCCCCACAAGGCATCTAACACATCAAACCAGTAAGTAGACAACATCCAATCGTCACTGTCGTAAATGCCAGCCAAATAGGCTGCATACTCATTAAGGGTACGAGGAACCCAAGAAACCTCTAGGCGGACACTGTGGTGCACAGTCCACCAGAAGATCTCCACTGCCAGTTTGTGCAGGGGGGGCTTACTGCTGCAGCCCTTCATTAGAATCCTCCAAGCCGATTGCGAATCAGTGTGCAAGTGCACTGTGGTGCCAACAACGAACCGAGCCAGAGATTGCAACGTCTTAATAATACCCACGAGCTCACGCAGAGTAGAAGACTCAGCTCGCTCCGCCAGGGAGAGGTGGCCTCTGGCATCGAGCCGCTCTCTAGCACCAAGCGGGGCCAGCCAGCCGCCCCAACCAGTAGCGCCGGCATCTGTCCGAATCAAGTTACAAAAAGCTCGAACTACCACATCCCAAATAGCAGAGGTGAACCCCTCGGCTCCAGTGTCTGCCCACAACTGCAATTCTGAAATCACTTCAGGAGGCAAAGAGATATAGGCGTCCCAACGAGCGGCTGCTTCAACAACAAAATACATCTCTCGCGTAAACATAAAGGCAGCCTTGCCAAGTGCCAATCGAATGTCTGTTACCCAGCTGTTGGCTATATCCAACATTAGGGCCCCTTATGATGGCTGGAGCCAACATAAGCCTTGCTGACAATGCCGGGAGCTGTCGGTACCGGATTGTACATTTTATTAGCTCAAAATGACGGCGGGGATGTTCTATTTCACACATGCGTTAACAACATTGGGACGCTCGAAGTCATCTGCGAGAATTTGGGTTACTATTCAAGAGAATGTGAAAATCTGCTGAATTTCTAATGAACTTTGGGTGTTTACATACCCATGTTACTTCGATCGATATTTTGAGGGTCAAGATGAACTCGGATGAAAGTTTTGTCAAGACACTGCAGCAAGAGCAGCTCGAGATCTTGACAATATGGGCGCTCGATTTTTCAATGCACTTCTCATGCCGCTCACATTGCACAAATTTCTTATGTTGGCTGCAGCCAACATAAGGAGCATTTTGTATTTTCGCGATCATACCCCAACTCTAGGGCACAATTATGCAAGCCCCCATGGGTGTAAGAAGGTATGCCACGTATTGACAATTTTTAAAAGGTCTAGTAGCCCTTCAAACAACATTGCTTTAGAGCAATATGTATCATTAACCATGAGTAATATGCTTCGGAACTTTGGGTTTTATGTTGGCTGCAGCCAACATAAAGATGGGTAAGAGACACGAAGGGACATTACTTTTCCGGCAATAGAGGCGAGGGCTCGGACTTTTACGCCGCGGGACTTCAACGCCGCTGCAACGCGGGCCTGCAGCGAGTCCCATTTCTGCTGAGGTGCATAGAACAAGCCGCGGACGGAGTCGATTCCCATTCCAAGGAAAGCAATAAGCCGCTGAATAGGCTGCAACACTGACTTCTCCCAGTTAAGGAGGAAGCCCGCTGCGTCGAGGTCTGCTAGGACCGCAGCCTGCTGCAGAAGAAATACCGCTAGGGAACCAGCAACTGAAATACCGAAAAATATAAAGTCATCAAGGTAGTGAATCAGCTTCATTCCCTGCTGTCGCCATCTCTTAGCTAGCTCTCTACCAATACGAGTGAATACGTAGGGCGCACACGCTAGCCCGAAAGGCAACACAGCGTAACAGTAGAACTTCCCTTGCCACTCAAAAGCTACGTATTGGTGGCTGTCGGGGTGCAATTCCACGTGGTGATACCCCGCCGTGAAATCGAAGGACCACATATAGCCATCCGGATCGAGCAAGTCACGAACCATAGCAAAACCTTCATACTTAAACTTCTGAACAAACAGATACGAATTGGCGTGGCGGCCGTTCCAAATCAGGCGCTTCTTAGGCGGAATTACCGGCCCTAAGTCACGGTATGCCACACTCAGCGGAGAAACCACCGTAGGACGCGTAGGTACCTCGTATGCTGCGCCCGTGTCTACTAGGCTGGCTACAGCTTCAGTAAAGAACTCCGCTTCACGAAAAGCAAGAGGCGAATTCGCGAACGTTCTAGCTGGAGGAGGCTCGTCGACCCAGGGAAGAGACACACCAAAGGTAATCCATAGAAGGACTATAGCATTACAAAAAGTACTCCAGAACGAGAGTCTCTTTCGAAGGCGGCCTCGAGGGGAAGGGGCTTTGGGGGACCCCTCCTCGTACTCTCCTCGCTCATCTTCGCCTGCAGCCTCGATCTCTACACCTCTCCCAGAAGGGGAGTCAAACATCACGCAGCAAACGTGCGCTCCGCTAAACAGCGGGATACTCAAACGAGCAAGGTACTCAAACGAGTACAACAACGACGAATACACTATCGATCAAAATTTCAGGGCAATAGCGCGCACGAACAAACGATCTCTGAAAAAATTAATGATAATTGTCCATCAGTCTGTCGCTACCTAGTTAGGTGGAGCCTGTGCTCCATATGGGCACTGTATGGACATATGTCCGGAACGACCACAAGAGTAGCACGTTGGGGGGGCCTTTGCCCTTACCCTTACCGGGTTTCATGTCTCGGATACCACTGCTGACTGTATGATCCTTTGGAATAGCTCTTAGGCTTCCAATTGTTGCGGCTTTTCTTAGATTCAGCAGCGCGCTGTTCGGCGGCTTTCTTAGCTTTTTTGTACCGCTTCTCATCCTCTTCAGTGAGGGTAACCATCTCCTCTGAAAATTCTTTCGCGACATTCCAGCCATCCTTGAAGGCTATGAAGGCTACTTGGGCGCGTTGTTCGCAGAGTTTCATACCTTCTTCGAGCTGAGCCTTGGCCCTTTCGAGACTCTCCTTCACATCCAACACACTATTCGATGAAAATGACATTATCATATGTAATTTTTGGATTTATATATATTTCATAAAAATCAGGGTTTAGTGATATTTATGCGCGAAATAGGGATACATAACGGCAACAAGCTAGAAAAGTGCGGTATGCGTACAATGAAAACACCGAAATATGCATACATGTATCATTCTTTATTCAAATGTTTACGAGCAGAGTGCTTTTCACCCTATACCGTCGAGGCATGACTGATACTACTATCAGTCAGGGCGGTCGACAAATCCTGCTAATTTATTCAGCATTCTCTTCGGTCTCATCTTCATCTAACGCTTCTTCCTCAGAATCGACAGTGGCTGCTTCCTTCCCCTTCCTCGTCGGGTCACTCTTGTTTTTTGGCTTCGTCTCGGCATCCTGATCGGGCTCGGCGTCGAAATTGGTCAGCCGTTGCTGCGCAGAGCTGACCATGTACGGGTCGTGGTCGAAATCGATCGCGTTCAAACCACACCTCATGGCGGCCATGGACGTTGAGCCGACGCCGCAGCAACCGTCGAGAGTCCAGTTGAGTGGATGGCCGTCGTCATCCACCTTGTCCGGATTGTCACCGAGCATGTGGCACTGAATCAGCTCCATCAACAGAGCTATGAGTTTTTGATGGTTATTGACGACTTTGCCGTCGCGTTTGAACATCTGGTGAACGACCGGGAAGCCGCGCATAAGTCACGCGCGGCTGTAACGTTCACCTTCCCCCAGCTCAAAGTTGAACATCCACTCCGGCTTTTTAGAAGACTCCCCCGCGGCATCGCTCTTTACATGGTACCCCAGGACCCCACATTCAACGTCATTGGAGCGTACGGGCTTGTTGGGGTTCATGTGCACGTTCTGCTTGTGCCAGAAGAACCGCTCCGCGCGGCCGGAGCAGTAATTAACGATGGAATCGCCGGAATGAGACTGGAACCGGCGAATGAGACTCAAATGAGACAGGGTATTTTTTTGCGGAATTTTGGTTCCAGGGGCCATATAGATGTGGTATCCATGATAAAAAACGAACTTTGTTAAGAAATTTTGATTTTACAGCCGAAAAACAGCCAAAAACACTCCACGAAGGCTGAAAAGTTGGGATATCTGAATTTTGTTTAAAAGACAAGATTATTGCGATACTCACATATTTTGAAGTTGAAAATATGATATAATAACAAGGTAAGTTGAAAATTTATGAAAAGACCATGCATACTCCTTGTTTAGAATGTTTATTGGGGTATTTTTGTGTCACGTGAAGCCGCGACACACTGAAAATAAGTGAAAATTGACTATAACACGGGATAACGGTGTTGTAGGCTCAAACTTATCTTAATAAAGAATGTTCAAAACAGAAGACATAAAAAAACTTCATAGGGCAATGCTCCACAGCTGCGGGATGGCTCATTTTTAGCCAGTTCAGCTGAAATGGCTTAGGGTTTGAAGCGGGAGTGCAAGTCATGCCTTGAACTGTGATGAATGATGAAAATGCAAAGTATCCCTACTGTTCACAAGTTTCAAATATGGTCAAGAACCAAAAAAACACCACCAACAATACGTGGGATTGAAGCATATTCGCAATTACTATTTACACGCACGAGCATTACTCAGGGTTTGAGTGCAGGCTAGCCTAAGAGATGGGCGCTGGTACTTCCCCCATAAGAGCGCTGTACATCCGCACCACCGCCTGTGCATACAGTGCGTCGGCGGTGCTGCCCGACTCCCCCTGGAAGGAAGCAAGGTCTTTAAGCTCCTCCAACCTGATGCTTGCCTCGAGGGCGGCGTTTGTGCTCTGCTCCTTCAAAGCAATGACGAGCTTCTGTGCCTCTACCCCGGCCGCTCTTTGCCTGTCAGGTACCAGCCTTGGCTGTCCCACAGGCACTCCTGGTGTACCTTGGGCGTCCAACGCCACGGGCATCGGCTGCTGCGATGAGCCCTGAAGACCTCGGAGAGGGCCAGCTTGGCCTCCGGGCATCAAAGCCTGCGAAAGCCCCATTAGAGATGGTCAGTAGTGTGCCAGGTTTCGGAACTGCGAGGGACATATATATATAAAAAAAACAATACAAAACTTTATATTCTAAAGAAGAAGGAAACCTTACCGAGATGAGCTGCATGGCGATCTCCTGGGTGTACTTCTCGCTGTTCCTATGGTTTTCCCGTTCGATGGCCATCTGCTCCTTCAGATCCTGGACGGCTTTCTGTGACTGTTCGCTGATGGCGTTTTTGAACGTGTCCATCGTCTTGTTGGAAGCCTCGGAGAGTTGCTGCTGAGCAACGACGTGTTTGTCCGTCAGCTGCACCTGATGCTGCAGGTGCTTGTTCTCAATGGCATCTTGCCTTTGCAACAGCGCTGCTTGGAGCTCCTTGGCCTCCTGGTTGCGTTCGTCCTGGTCTTTGCGCAATTCCTGCTCCCGAAGCCTTGCTTGCTTCCCCTGCTCCTCCAAGGCCTTCTTACTCTCCAACTTCGACTCCTCCAGAGCCTTCTGAAGGCGCTCGTTTTCCTTGGCAAGGTTGGCAACCTCAATCTGGGACTGGTCACGAGCACGTTTCAACTCTTCAAGGTTTTGTCTGTCGGCGTCGGAGTCGGTGTTCCTGGCAGTAGCGTTCCGCACGCTTTCGGACGTCAGCCTCAAGAACAGGTCCGCCATGTACTTCTTCATCTTGGCGTCCTGTGAGCATGTGCAGGTTTGTCAGTCAACAGTCTGGTCAAAACTTAATCAATACACCAAAATAGGGAAAAGGGGGCCATAAGTACCATGTCCTGGACCTTCTCCTTTTTGGAAAGAGGTCTGTCTCGCCGCTTTGGGAGGTCATCCTCTTCCTCAGACTGGCTTTCTTGAACGATGCTCTGAGAAGGCTCCTGCACTTCGTTTTGCACCCCAAAGGAACCGTGCAGTACTTCTGCAAGGTCCAACTCAGGATCGTTGGTCTTTTCGCTGTCCGTAAGGTCCAGTTTCTGCCGTAAGGTCACCGGCGGCCGACAAGAGGAAGTCCGTTTCCTTTTGGTCTCTGCTGCTGGCTTTGGTGGCGATGACAGCTTTCGTTTCCTCGTGCCACTGCCCAAATCATCGCCAACAGCTCCGCTTGCACCCTTCCCCTTGGCCTCGCCAACAGCTCCGCTTGCACCCTTCCCCTTGGCCTCGCCAACAGCTCCACTTGCACCCTTCCCCTTGGCCTTGGAAACTGCTTTCCGATTCCCCTTCGGGTTCTTGCTACCTTCACCTGCATGGTTGCCGGGTACTTTCTGCTTCGCGTAAGGAGTACTGTCCGAGAGCTGCAACGGTGCACCACTTGACATGACATATGCCGTCACCGTGCCCACCAAACGGAAGGTGAGCCCCGCTGAGAAGTTGGAGGAGGCGAGAGTCCAGTAGTTGGTGTCGCCAACCTTTGCCGCTGTCCTCGCCCCACCTGGCAGCTCCGAGCGCCTCTGCTCCTCGGCCGCGATCTTTTCCCAGGCAAAAGCCAATACCTGCTTAAAGCCTTGATACCTCTCGGCCTCCTCGGCTATTTCCCCATCGGCAAAGGGCAGCTTCGTGGGTAACGTTTTGACGTCGCCGTCTGCATAATCGGGCAGGCGGATGTCGTGGGCGTACACCTTGTTGCTCTGCAGCTGCAGAAACGGGTATCTGTCGCAAAAGTGCTCCTCCCGCTTGAGCGTGACATGTCGGTTCTGAAGCAGAGGGGTTTGAAACATGACGTATTCGGCCATGTTCCCGTCATGCTTCTCGCTCAACAAAGTGGCATGCCACTGACCCGAGCTGCCTTGGCTCAAGTTGGCGCAAACGAACCGGATTGTGGCGCCGTGTAGATCAAGACCAGCCTCCTGCCCAAGGTCCATCACTGTTTCTACTTGCATGCCCTGTACCAAGGGCATGCGATACGTAAGTTTCTTCTCCCGGGTGAACTGTGCCTCGAGGTAGACGTACACCTGTAGAAGCCACCATTTCGAACTAAATAAAAGTTACAGGCCAAATAAAAGCAAACAAAGTGATTTTCAAAGGCAGGCCGGTCGCTTACCGGCTGTTTCCCGTTCACCAAACGAGGCACCAACTCCGTTCGCGCGTTCTTGACGTTGGTACGATGCTGGTTCGAATGATCTTCCTGCGCCATCTCGTCGAAGGACAGATATTCGGGGTCATCCGCAGATGGACCCCGTACGACTTGAAAGTCGACCGCTGCTCGAACATCTTCATCCTCACGGAAGACGAAGGTGATGTCCTTGACGTCCCCGTGCTGGCAGGTGAGGTACGCGATTGCATCCCCAAACGTGCGGAACACACCTGGATTGCCTGGTTTTCGTAGGTTGAAGATTACCACGCGATCCGCAACCGCATGCCCGGACGCAGGAGGCCTCCAGATCTGCTTGAGCCACGCCAGTCCCACTAACAGAGGCAACCCTAGGCTGTTGACCTCCTCAAACTCAAGCAGAAACAATTTTCTACCCTCCCTTGCCTTCGACCTAGGCTGCTCCAAGCCGTCATCCTCGTCGACCTGGTGGGGTGTGTCCACGATGACGCGGTTGTCCTCCTCCCCGGGTTGGGGCCCGTACCGCTCCTGGCACAACGTCAGCATATTACTGACGATGTTTTTTTCGTCCGCCTTGTATAGTTCGCTTTCAAAAACATTATACTTGGACCCGTCCTCCAAGCATTTCAGCAGGAGCTCTTTCCCACAGCCATTTTCCAGCCCGAAGTCTGCATGTATGATTACGGGCTTGCCGTCCCCATCCTTCAGACCGCCCTGGTCCAAGCACTGCCCCAAAAGCACGTACTCCCACCCATCAGCCGTGACCTTCACCAGCTCCTGGCAGGTGATCAGACCCAGCGAAACAAGGTCCACGCTGAACGCATCTAATTCAGCGTGGACCTGCAACTGATCCAAGGGGTTGCCGTCCTCCTCGTAAGGCAACAAATTCTCTGCGGCTTCCACCTCTTCTGCGAGGTTTTGCGCCGCATGTGCTTCTTCTGCTGTAACCGGAAGATCGGGTGCTTTTTTTGCGGGGGCATTATCGGATCCATCGGAGGCATCATCAACACAATATTCCTCCATTTTTTCAGTTACCCTTAAAATTGAGTCATCTGTAAAAAGCTTAGTCTCTAGAATGTGTTTCCACAAGGGGCCTTTCAATCCATAGTTATCCCATGTTAGAATAATCTCGCTCACATCTGCCGCTAAGTCATAAGGAACGATACACTTGCCCTCGTTTTCGAGCTTTTTTTCTAATATCTTCTCCAAATCGGGAAGGGCCCTATCCAACAGTTCTTGTACGGAAGCTAAACCCATTATTCTTGAACACGAAAGCGCAGAATATAAAGTGAAATCTTGCGGTTTTTCGTCACCGGTACCCAGACAATAAATTGTTTAAAAACTACCTGGGCACCGGTGACGAAAAACCGCAAGATTGTGTCAAGGTGGTAACAATCTACCAAAGTCCTCGACGAATTCTGAGAATTCGTCGAGCGGGGCATCAGCGCCCGTGACGAATTCTGAGAATTCGTCGAGCGGGGCCCCAGCGCCCGTGACGAATTCTGAGAATTCGTCGAGCGGGGCCCCAGCGCCCGTGACGAATTCTGAGAATTCGTCGAGCGGGGCCCCAGCGCCCGTGACGAATTCTGAGAATTCGTCGAGCGGGGCATCAGCGCCCGTGACGAATTCTGAGAATTCGTCGAGCGGGGCCCCAGCGCCCGTGACGAATTCTGAGAATTCGTCGAGCGGGGCCCCAGCGCCCGTGACGAATTCTGCGAATTCGTCGAGCGGGGCCCCAGCGCCCGTGACGAATTCTGAGAATTCGTCGAGCGGGGCATCAGCGCCCGTGACGAATTCTGAGAATTCGTCGAGCGGGGCCCCCCGTGACGCGCCCGTGACGAATTCTGAGAATTCGTCGAGCGGGGCCCCAGCGCCCGTGACGAATTCTGAGAATTCGTCGAGCGGGGCCCCAGCGCCCGTGACGAATTCTGAGAATTCGTCGAGCGGGGCCCCAGCGCCCGTGACGAATTCTGAGAATTCGTCGAGCGGGGCCCCAGCGCCCGTGACGAATTCTGAGAATTCGTCGAGCGGGGCATCAGCGCCCGTGACGAATTCTGAGAATTCGTCGAGCGGGGCCCCAGCGCCCGTGACGAATTCTGAGAATTCGTCGAGCGGGGCCCCAGCGCCCGTGACGAATTCTGAGAATTCGTCGAGCGGGGCCCCAGCGCCCGTGACGAATTCCCGAGCGGGGCATCAGCGCCCGTGACGAATTCTGAGAATTCGTCGAGCGGGGCCCCAGCGCCCGTGACGAATTCTGAGAATTCGTCGAGCGGGGCCCCAGCGCCCGTGACGAATTCTGAGAATTCGTCGAGGGCCCTCGACGAATTCTCAGAATTCGTCAAGGGCTCTGGGGCCCTGAAAGAATTCCTGAACAATTCGTCACCAATGTCACGAAACAGAAACACCTAAAGCGGTTTACCCGACTCAGGTAAGTATTTTTTGTTCTGCTCAAAACATGGAGTCCCGCAAAAAGAGACCCTCCAGAAAGCAGCTTGACAAAAAACAGCGAAACAATATCGCCACGTTTTGCTCGGCTGAATATTCATGCGGATGCTCTGAGAGATGCGATCGTCAGTTTGCGTACGCTTCCTACGAAAGAAACTATAATCATAAGAATCTTCTATCTCAGAGAGAGCTCACTTCTGTGCTGACTTCCACTATTGCTGATGCAGTCGTGCGGGACTCTAAAACAGGAGAGCGTTGCATCCCTTGTATCAGCACCCCGTTCAAGTTCGGTGACAAGAGGGTATGCGCTGTCACTTTCCGCAACTTATGGGGCTTGCCACGTGCTACATTCTTTCGGTATCAGAAGGCTGCCCTAGCAGTGGGTGGCATGATTCCAAAGACGACGGTTTTTCAAGAGAAAAAGATCCCCAAAACGCCGTTCGGTCCTTGTTACGACGCTTTTAAGGACTGGGCTATGGTTCACATGTTAAAAGGTCTTCCACAAGACATGCCAACCAATGGGTCGCTACAGATCAAGCCGCTGGATTACGACGTCGAGTATATTAATTACCGACGCCTGGTGGCGGAACCGGTCCTTGTCGTGAATAAGACCTTCCGGAAATACTGCAGGCACTTGGTCAAGAACGAATTGAAAATCCGTATTCGGAAGAAGGTCGAAGTGTCAGGCATGTGTTCGATCTGCGACAACCTTGACGCGCGTTGGGCTAAGTTGCAGGCTTCCGACCCAGACCATGACGCTTGGAAGGAGTTGACTAACCTGAAGGAATCACACAGCGCGACGCACAAGTATCAACGCAACTGCTACGACGCACGCAGGAGAGAAAGCGCTGATCCTCTTGGGGAGATCGACTCCATCGCCCTTGACGGGGCGGCAAACAAGAATACCGTGGTGCCTCACGCCCCTCATCAAGTGAAACACATCAACGAGAAGAAACAGAATTTCTTCAACTTGCATCTGCAGCTCACTATATTCCATGGTTGCATGTTGCTCTTCAATCTGAGTTTTCCTTGGAGCCAACCCAAAGGCGCGAACATGATGCTGCCTTCCTTTACCAACCTGCTTGTGCTCCTGGCTTTTGGGCATAGTGGCAAACGGTTCTTCAGGAAGACGTTGCATCTTCAAGTTGACGGAGGCTCTGAAAACTGGCGGAATCGCTACACGTTCGGCTTTTGCGCCCTGCTGGTTCATTATGGCATCTACCACAACCTCGTGTTGCATCGCCTGATGGTTGGACACACCCACAACGATGTTGATGGCTGGTTCGGTTTGATGAAGATGTACATATTCGGTAAGGATGCTACAAAAGCAGGCCGATGGCTCGTCTTACTCGAAGACTATATCAACTGGCTTGTATCGTGGCCGGTAAATAAGTTCTTGAAGCTGGTACAAGTTCAGGGTCAGCAGCTGGACTTCAAAAAGTGGTTGAAGCCGCATCTGAACTGGAACCTCACGGGATATGGAGGTATGGTGCGCGACGTGCATTACGTGGAATTCCAAAAGGACGAGCATGGCGTAGTTCGCATGAAGTACAAAGGGGGGGACCATATTAAGCCATGTCTTCCCAAAGGCGTAGACGAGGACTTGACCAAAGGTCTGGAAGTAATGAACAACTATCCCGACATTGACAGCTCTCCACCCTTGCAGGAAGTGGAGCCGCTTCCAGCGAAGGAGGAGGCAGCCACGCTGAATGCGTTTCAGCGGCTATGTGATCATGGTGTCGACCGTATCTCTCATGAGCAACAAGAACATCTATGTGGGTATTTTCCTTTACCACAGAAAGCTTCCGACTACGACACCTGGAAGGGCCCGAAGTTTGATCAGCAGCAACCCTTGGACTTGAAGTTGCTGCTGAGCAACGCTTGGCACCAGAACACGACCGAGGCGTCCGACCCCGCAACAACTGAACCTCAACCAGAGTTGGAGACCATTGCAGACGGCAGAAATGTGATGGTCAAGGATCTGCCAGTGGACATTCCCAAAATAACGAAAAGATGTGAGCAAGAAGCACGTCGAGTTGAAGATAAACGACGATCGCTCTTAATTGGAAGATGCGCTTTGAATTGGAAGATTTTTTGAAGGTCATTGTTTTGATGTTTTTTACATTATTTTAAACATATCATGCCCAAAAAATAGGGTGGTTATAATCTTGGAAGTTTTTCTCATCGTACGAGGCGGGGTTTTCAGAATTCTTACGATCGCACTAGTCACATCACTAGTGCGATCTGACTTCGCACTAGTCACGCGACTAGTGCGGACTCAAGCGACACACGGCCGTACGGGGCACCCGGCGATGAACCAACGACATTCCGGTCACTCATGATCATTTTGGAAGCATTTCAAACCAAAAACAAAAAAACAAAAAAATTGGAAGGAGTGACTTCTTCCAATTCAGAGCGTTCGTCGTTGATATTTCTTTCTGGTGAGTTCTACAATAGTCACTTCCTTTAATTAGTACATGATATGAACCGCCATCAAGCACGCTGCCCATTGACTGACCAAAGCGTTCCTCATTCTGTTCCTTATTATTCAGGTACAATAAGGGCGAGCTTAAGGCGGTGTTGCAGCATATGGGGCTCGACGGTGCGGGGCTGGCTGCAGAGTTGGCCACACGTTTGTTCAATGCGACCGCCGCAGCGCGCAAGGAACATCAGGAAAAGGGGCGTCGCGGTCAGCGTTCAAATGCAGGAAGCGCGAGACCGGTTTCCGACGACAACGGAGGTGAAGGTCGAGGCAAGGACGTGGGGGGAGAACAACTGGCCCCGACGGTCAAGCTGCAGTTGCTGAAGCAGGTGCAGGGAAAGGTCGAGGCAAGGGACGTGGGGGGAGAACAACTGGCCCCGACGGTCAAACTGCGGGTTGCTGAAGCAGTGCGAGGAAGGTCGAGGCAAAGGACGTGGGGAGATCAACTGGCCCCGACAGTCAAGCAACAGTTGCTGAAGCAGGTGCAAGGAAAGGTCGTGGCAAAGGACGTGGGGGGAGATCATCTGTCCCCAACAGTCAAGCTGCAGTTGGGAGAGGTGCCGGCATGCGCGCTAATGCTGCCGCTGGCATTAAGCGTGTATACCCATCGTCCCCTCCTTCCTCCCCTGTCCAAGACAGTGTCAAGACTCGCAAAGTTGGGCAGGCGGAAGCAGGTGATCCTAAACGACCACGAGGTTCTCCCCCTACGACAGCGTCTCCCACCTTTTCCCCTCCTCAACGGAAGGCCAGGACACGTTCTGCCAACAATGGCCGCTGTCTATTTCAGGAATCGCCCGAGAAGAGTGAGTCGGACTCGTATGACGACATGCCTTTACTTCAGCGAGCAGCAAGGCCCGTAACTGCTCCAGCAGTTTCTGTGAAGTCGGACTCATCAGACGAGGACGACATGCCGTTGGCGCAACGTGCTGTGGCTCGTTTCCTCCCGGCAGACTACACCTTCGAAATGATAACTGCAGTTCCAAAAACGTTTGCTGTCACCGCTGCAGGTGAAAACAACCCCGCCGACGAGTGCTGGTTTACGGTTCCACTTGCACGTGGGAAGGTTTCACTTCCCATGCACTATGTTGAGGTCTTGGACTTGGATTCGGAGAAACGTTTGGTACACTGGCAGTTCTGGATTCCACGCGCTGCGAACCTTATGCCGGGCTCCAAGCGCAAGCTGCGCACTTTCAAGAACACGGACTTGCTGTTTACCGCAGACGCTTTCAGGCGCGGAGGAGTTCGGCACAGGGCGTGGCATCCCTTCAACCCTGCGGAAATGCTGACTTGCTGGGATGAGCGCATCTGTCCGCCCGAGGGCGGTATGCCTTCAGGTCCTGAAAAGGAAGAGCTTTTGAAGACTATTGCCGACAACCTGTTCTCTGAGTAGAATCTGTTTTACAAGTTTGTTTACCCTGAACATGGCGTCCTTCTTTTTACAGATCTTCCTACCATGTGTATACTGTTTCAATCCCAGCTCGCTAGAGCGGTTTCTTTGTATGATATAAGGAAATACAAACTCGAAACGGTGACAACGCGCCGTGTAACTCTTGAGTATGTTGCTTAACTTCACATGGACAATTCCAGCGCTCAGGGTTTTCAGGGTTTGAGGGGTAAAATGACCAAAACGGTCACCAAAATTATGCATCCAACTATTCCTGTGTGCAACTTGCGATTGTGGACTTGTAACCAAGTTCAAACCCGTCAAAATAACGTAACAACTGTGCTTTAAACTCCTGCAATATAGTTTACCACCCAATTTCCAGGGTTATTTCCCATACGACTGGCCCCGTAATGATATTTCCCCATCTTAGGGTGGTCGAAATCGAAAAAATCCGTTGTTTTCCAAGGAGTTCTTATTGTTATGCATCAAGCATATGTAAAGTATATTGGAAATTCATACTTGAAAAAGTTTTGGGGATTTTTCGTCGAGAATCGTATTTTTGGTGATTTTTCTGAGTTCGCGTGGCAGAAAAACACACTAAATCGTCGAAAAAACATCAAATTTCTCAAAATTTGCATTCGACAATGTTATTTTTTGTTTAAGTGCATCAAATGTGTGTAAATTCCACAAAAAAAAATGACCCCAAAAAAATGAGACTGGAATGAGACTGGGGCCAGTCTCATTCCGGCGATTCCATCGTTAATTGTCAATCACCTCGTCCAGAAAATCGTTTTGTTGGACGAAACCGCAAAAGAAAGCGACTGTCCATGCCGGGGCGGTGGTCTTGGCGTTGAAAGACTCCAGTAACGTTTGCACCTCCTCCTTGGTCATCGCGTTGGGAGTATGCTCCTTGTCGAGCGCGTAATTGCAGTCGATGACCGCCCCCGTGAAGGGCAGTCTCGGGATGTCCTTCAAATCGCCCATGCTGCCCTTGACGATCTTCCAACGAGGGAACATCGTCACGTCCCGAGGATGTGTAGGCTCGTCGCCCTCCAGCTCCGCCTCTCCTGGAACCTTAGGCTCCGGCCCGTCGGTCCGCGCCTCCCGATGCAGTTTGATGTCGACTTTCACCTCGACCTGTTGCAAGCCTAGGATGTGAGCCGCGCTTGGCGCCTGCGCTTCTTTGAGATTTGCCCGCGCGTTCTCGACGAAATTGGAGATCGCTAGCGGAACTTCC
>LGRX02022411.1:1706-16698 GCA_001247695.2 Cymbomonas tetramitiformis
CGTATAACGTAGTAGGAACGTATATCGTAGGTAAAAATTACAGAGATTGAGAAATGATAATATAATCACGTAATAGTTGCGAGATGCATGCATGCAGGCATGCATGATATGTACAACATATGCATAATCGTATATGATCGCACACGTGCCAGACGCTATAAAAATCATAATATGCGTTCACACAATTATTTTATACGTGCGTATGTAGATCGGGAATGGTCTACTGAATTGAGTGCACTCATCTCTGCTTCACTAAGATCCATATCTGAAAAATCTAGGGTGACATTTATGAAACGACCGATATCGTGAATGCTTGCAGACACGCTTGCGGATGCGCCTGTGCCTGCGGATGTGCCTGCACCTGAAGCGTCGTTTTGTGCGGATCTCAGTTCAAAAGCCACTTGCTTCAGATCTTCAAGGGAATGATTTGGGTATGTATCTGGTATTATGCGCCTGCGCCTGCGGATGCGCATGCGGATGCGCCTGCACCTGAAGCGTCGTTGCGCTGATATTTGCGATGATCGATGATGCATAAACGCAGTGGCAATTCATGCAGACATTTATTCTGAGTATATGCATTGTGTGGACGCGCATGCATGCTACAATTATAAAAACACGCAAGTGGCACAACGTGCTTCCTTTTAATAGACATCTATATTTGCAGACGGCGTGCTCACATGTCGCGATGAGATCTAGCGGGCTCCTTTCTACATCGTCTGCATGTCAAACACGCATGGTGCAATTATGAAATATATCTGCCCACAACTCGCTTCCTGTATCGCAACTGTCGAGCCTGCGTGTCGTTGGGATGCATCCAACGGGATATCTGCCAAGACGCCATGCGAATGGAGACGATACACATTTAAATTCAGCCATTGGCACTACCATGCGAGTATAAAATGTCAATCATGATAATCAAGCAAATATATTCAAGCAAATGCGCAGATGGCATCACGATATGCAAGTGTGGCATTTGCGATATAGGAAGCGAGTTGTGAGCGTGTGCTTGTGCGAATGGGGTATATGAATAGCAGTGATTACTTGTGCTTCGATACAATTTAATCAATAATTAGAAATCCCTCAGATGGGATGCTTCGCTGACAAGTGGCATTACCAATTTATACACCTGTGTGATAAGATCAGATTCTACGTTACGGACACGTTCATGAATGTACATCGGAATATCCGATATAGATATACACACACACACATATGAAGCGTCGTAGAGCGTGTTTTGATACAGTCATCACTAGTAATTAAATTAGAATTTTGCGGTCGCGACGCGAAAGATTTGATATGGTACCCGCATACACCGTAGATTTGATAAACTCGTTTCATACAGCCGCAGACTTGAAAAATCGTCAAACTCTTGAATAATCGTCATTCGGGAGGCATAGTCAGCCACGTCGGCTGATTATGAAAAACAACGCAACGCCCGATAATGATGTAGTATATCGTCACCTACATGCATGTACTTTTGTGCACCGTCGGTGCGTATTTTTTATTTTCTATTTTCGTATACCTGAAACCCAACGTATATGGCATTAAACCCACTAGGAAAATGCTTGACTTGTTAAACCGAATATTCCTTATTTTCAGCTACGTTTGCCCTGGAATGTCATATTGCATTGGTGAGGTATGCCATTCCAGGACAAATACCCAAAACTTTTGAAAAGGTTTAGAAGCAAAAATTGGGCGTGAGATTCCTGCTGATCGTTAAATTATGTCGGGCAACAATTATTTGATGATGTAATGTGGCGCAACTCTTTGCAAAAAAACCCCAATCGCTTGTATTTCGGCTACAGTTGTCCTGGAAAGTAAAAAACTGTGGTTTGTCAGCAAGCTGGGCATGACTAAACATAAGTTCATTCTATATGTATTAATATGCATGCCATTTATACGTTTATTTCTACTTTTCCGATTCGCGGTTGATTGTGCATGCGCTCGCCAGCCGACGCACCAAAGGTGCCAACATACTATCAACGATATCTATCGCTTGCTGTCTCCGTGTCACGTCACGGGTGGGGGGACGATGTTTTAAAATATTCTGACCTAGCACCAAATACATACACCACCAGGTCGTAGCCAGTAGGTTCCTAGTGGTAAAGTGTTGCCAGTGTTCTCGAAGGCATACCGCTAGTGCGTCAGTACGAAATGCGGCGCAATGCGCGCAGGCTGGCGCAAAGACGCCATGTGTGTCAGACTGCAGACTGCAGATTTCACGCGGTGCTATCCTGACGGTGATGGCGGTAGGAAGTATACACATTAAGATCACACGGTGTGATATAAATATATGCCATATACTTTTGGCATACTCGTCGGCAATTCTTGAAACTTACATATAGTTGGACACGATATTCCATGAATCGCATAGGAGGCCTATGTTCCATCTAGCGCATGAACTTTGTGTCCAGTATAACCAGGACAACGGCTTTGTGTTCCATATTCGACACACCTTCTTTATGTCCCATGTTCAATTACGATTCTTTTTTCCTAGCGATGTCATCCACTTGATGCATCCTTCCCAGTTCTCATAATATCAAACACATTCAGGATGGATGCCTTACGAGCAGGCGCTTTCTTTCTCCCACCAACAGTGACAGTCATGATGTCAAGCTGCTTCACTAGTGCAGTTGGGGTTCTCGCATCCCATTTCTGCATCAATTGGGCCTGGATGACCTCACAAATCTGTGCTAGCTTCACATGAAGGGGGACCGTGGGGGCAGCGCCAAACTCTGCAGACTCGTGGCACTTTAATTCCGCCTCATCTACGCTCACAGTCTGCACACAGCAAAAGGGAATCTCATCTACGCTCACAGTCACACAACAAAAGAGAATTTCATCTACGCTCGCTGTCTGCACACAACAAAAGGGCATATCATCTGATTTTCCCGAAGCATACTTTTAAGCATTTGAAAAGATGATGTGCAAAACTGCTGCAACTGTATGCCACTCGTGGCCTCAGTGTCACGCAATGACCCAATGCACAGCACCGTGGTGCTATGAGAATATGCTTCGAATTGGCTCACCATCAAACAAGAGCATCCGTGGGAAAACGTATTTTTGAGGCCGCAATCTCTGCTCCCCACGCATGTGACGTGGACCTGGGAGAGGGAGCGATGGGCATTCGATGGCCTAGAATTGGGCACTTAATGCAGAACAGAACACGCAAAGCCCTGCTCCCTACAGCTAGCAAAGCGTCAACCATGATCCCCAGTGGCAGGCATGCCTGGAAATATTCCCATGTCGGTGTATCCGTCGTTGGACCTTCAGGCGCAAAGAAGGCTGCTAACTCCTGTCAAACACCAGAGCCCTCGAAGTGACCCGTCTATCCTGCAATGGCTGTGCAGGCTTTTGGCAACTCAGAGCAGAAAGATCCAAGAAGCGACGTTACAGGCAAGCAGCCTCCATTTGGGCGGGCAGCGCCTCCATTTGGGCATTAAGCGAGGAGTATGCGCCTAGCGGGGCGGGGGGGCAAATGAAATGACCAATTGGTGTGCCATATTTTCCTTGGCTCAGAGGACATGATCAATGCTGCAACAGGAATCAAGAGGCGCAAGATAAAGATCTCCATCGATTTTGGGAGGTTTCTTAAAGGATTGTCGATTTCAGGTTGGGATTCTGAGGAGGGAGGGAGGGAGGTAGGGAGGTAGGTAGGGAGGTGGGTAGGGAGGGGAGGAGGGGAGGGAGGGAGGGAGGGAGGGAGGGAGGGAGGGAGGGGGAGGGAGGGAGGGAGAGGGGAGGGAGAGGGAGGGAGGGAGAGGGAAGGAGGGGGACTCTCGCCCACCTATTCTAAACCAATGATCAGAAAGCAGAAAACAAGAAACAGGAAGCAAGACATATTAAGCAGGGAGGAAGGGAAGGGAGAGAGCAAGACAGGGAGAAAGGGAAGAAGAACTAGAAACTGAGCTAAAGCCAATGGGGAAGTCAGTTCCCTCCTGACACTGCACCGCACGTCCCCATGAATAGTGTACCAGGATCTGAGGCACTGGTAGGGGTGCTCGGACCCATGCGAACAAAAAGCCAAGAAAATTAGTGGAGAAACTAAGGTGCGGTGCTCGCGATCACCATAGTTTCTCCGTCCGCAGTGGGCTCCCCAGACTCGCCACCTATCACCTATCAAGTCGCGACGGTTCAAGCAGGGAGAGGGAGGGTGAGAGGGATGGCAGATCAGGCAGGGGGAGAAAGGGTGAGAGGGGCCGTGCATGCAGCTCTTGGCCCAGTGGCACTGCGAGCGTGACTCTCGTGCTCATGCTATATATGTGTGTGTGTGTGTGTGTGCGTGTATGCAGTGTCCCGGTGCACAGTGCTGATCACAACAAGAGAGGAGTGGGAAGAGAGAGCTCACCGCGGAAGGGTGACAGAAGGTGAGAAGGGGGGAAAGGAAGCAGGAGGACAAGGACCGAGGCACGGAGCGTCGGGTGTCGAGTCGTCGGTAGGGCGCGTCACAGCAGTGAAATGAAGGGCGATAACGTAGAATCAGGAGAGGGGAAGGAATAACTGAGTATGGAGTGAGAAATGAAAGCAAGAGCACGAGGATGCAGTGGGGGAGGATCAAAGCAGTAGAGTGAAATACGGCTGAGAATAAAGCAGCGAAAGACGGATGGCGAGAGGAAGAGCGCAGGGGCAGTCAGCGAGCGGGAGATCGCGGTCAGCGATCTGAATCAAACCAGGCACGGGAAAGTATGATGAAAGCGTGAGAGAAAAAGTAGCGATCAGAAAAAATGAAGATCTAAAAAATATAGAGATCAGAAGAAATAGAGATCAAAGCAAATATATAAAGGACGGAAAAAATGCATGCAGGGAAAGAAAAAATCACAGATCAGGGAAGGTGAGCAAGGAGAGGGGGAGGAGGGGGGGAGTGGCGAAGGGAAAACCGGCAAGTAGAAAATCATCGGAGGAGGAGCCCACCCCCAGGGCAAAAGAAGAAAGAGCGGGGGGTGGAGAGGGAGGGAGGAGAGGGAGAGAGGGAGAGAAAGTCGGTGCAACAGCCTTTACGAGCCTTCACACTCACCTCTTTAGTGGGAGGACTGATAAGATCAGCCATTCGCCCCACGGCTTCTAAAAAGTCAATGTACGTCATGCTGTACACCCGATGCCTGTACGGGTGCCCGTGCCTCCCCTCTTGGGACTCGCTAGCACGCAGCATGTGCCCCTTAGAATGCTGCGCTCGCCTTGGGGTGATGACGTGATCAGGAGGAACATGGCTCACCCCGCATCTTCGGTATCAAGCCAACACTCCCATCTCATCTTATCTGGGCACAACGTCAGCGCGGCAGATAATGCAAGCAATGATGTCAAAGCAAAAGGTACGACCAAAGCAAAAGGCATGACGGCATGACGGCATATGACAGGTTACGATGCGCATTATGAAACATACGCGCCTCATAGGGAGGGTAATGGGAGACAGTGCTGCTGCAGGTTTTTGCACCATGTGGGCTTCATCAAGAGAATGACGCTGCAGGCTCGGGACCATGCGCGCGTCACTGGGAGCACTGCAAAACAAGGAGACGGGAGGCAAAGGGCAAGAACCTATTCTTGATCTCATTTACTACTCGCATCTGGCTCCAGCCAAATATCAGCTTCGCTTCGCGCATCGATGACCTCGTCACCTGCACGCCGCGCGGAGGTCTGAGGACCGCGCCATGTCCACATCGCAACCTTCTCCGGGTTGGAGGCGAAGCACAATGAAAGATGGACAGGCATCCTCCGAGCAGAAGACAGGGAGCAGATTGAGAGGTGTTCTCGCTGCTTGGAACTGGGGAATAACTGGGAGCCTTTCTGCGAGCTCTGGGGGCTGCGCGGCATGGGCACCCACTGCCGAAGTCAGGCCTGCGAGCTGGGGGGCTGCGCGGCATGGGCACCCACTGCCGAAGTCAGGCCTGCGAGCTGGGGGGATGCGCGGCATGGGCACCCACTGCCGAAGTCAGGCCTGCGAGCTACAGGGGGGCTGCGCGGCAGGCACCCACTGCCGGGAGGTCAGGCCTGCGGGCTGGGGGCTGCGCGGCATGGGCACCCACTGCCGAAGTCAGGCCTGCGAGCTGGGGGGCTGCGCGGCATGGGCACCCACTGCCGAAGTCAGGCCTGCGAGCTGGGGGGCTGCGCGGCATGGGCACCCACTGCCGAAGTCAGGCCTGCGGCATCTGTGAACTTCAACCAGTGCTCCATGCCCATGAGTTCCACAGCGTCCGCCGCTTTGAAGAAATCGTAGCAGGCTTGCAGGAGGCGTTCATGCTCCTCCAGCACATGTGCAGTGGCTTTGCAATACAGGCGTTCCCTGGAGATGATTCCATCCCCACCGATGCCCCGGGCGTAATCCGTCTGCCGACAACCATTGACTACTCGCCCCCAAGTGTGACTTTGGGCTGGGCACCTATGGGCCCACACAGCGGCGCGAGATAAACATGCAATTCCCGTCGACCATATCCTCGTAGCCTCTGACGTGACTCACCCCTACTACCCGCCCCTGACGCTGACTCACCCCTACTACCCGCCCCTGACGTGACCCCAGTCCCTACTACCCGCCCTGACGTGACTGACCCCTACTATCCGACCCTGACGTGGCCCCAGCCCTACTACCCGCCCCTGACGTGACTGACCCCTACTACCCGCACCTGACGTGACCCCTGCTACCCGCCCCTGACGTAACTGACCCCTGCTACGAGGGTCGAAGTGCGATTAATGTTTGCCCAAGGTGTGCAAGAGGCCTGTAACAGGGGTCACGAATGTGTCATGGGCTTCTAGTAGGGGTCAAGAATGTTCCAGGACCTTGTCTTGGCGGTGAGGGATGTGCTAGAGGCTTAATATAGGAGTCAATCCTAAGCCAGGAGCCAGGAGCTTGTTTAGGCGCGAGGATGTGCTAGAGGCTTAAAATAGGAGGCAATCATATGCCAGGAGCCAGGAGCTTGTTTTGACGAGGGATGTGCTAGAGGCTTAGAATAGGAGGCAATCATATGCCAGGAGCCAGCAGCCTGTTTAGGGGTGAGGGATGTGCCAGGAGCCTGTTTTAGGGGTGAGGGATGCACCAAGGGCTTGCAGTAAGGGTCATGGTTTGCCCGGGACCCGTAGTAGGAATCGGGGATGCTCCACGAGCTTGTATTGTTCAAATTGGAGTGCAACAGAATTTTTGTGGTTTCAGACTTTCAGAATCCGTGACTCCTGCTGCAGTAGAGCCGAATGACACATGTAGCTCCGTGACACAAAACAGGATGTACAAGTAGCCACGAAGCGACACGCCTGTTCAGCTCTGTTCCTTTTGCTCTTGCAAACAGGAACTTCACGGGTACCTACGGTACTCTGTGAGGCACACTGCAAATCCGATTTTGTAAGATTTCTTCACCTGTTTCACCTGTAAACAGTAGAGTAGGTAGTGACTAGACCACTAGGTTGTACGGCGGCGATCGAACGACGACAGGAGATCTGACAGCGAAGTCGCGGGGACGGCGTTACGACTTCAAACGACGGCTTCACATCGGCTACGGCAGTACCATTGACTTCACTGTGACTCCTATGAGGGAGAGGAATGGCTGGAACTGCGAAGGGCAAGTCTACAAAGGATTTCCCTCCCCTCCTGGGGAAGCCAGACATCGGGCAGGCTTCCCCTTCCCCGACAGCACAGTCCACTCAGGACGTGCTGATGCAACAAATTCTGATCATGCAAAAGCAGCAAGGGGAGCTGCTTGAGATGCAGAGGCAGCAGGCAGAGGAGCATCGCCTGCTGCGTGACGAGCTTCAACGACAAGCACAAATCAAGGTGGAGTTGGAGGCGAAGGTGGCAGCGAAGCCTGGGACTTCTGACCCGGACACCGTAGCCAAGACCGCCGAGCAACTTCTGGAGAGAAGGAGGAAGCTGGCGTACGTGCCAGAAGCCTCTATCAACCCGTTCCCGCCGCGGCCGGCTACGCTGACATCGAGAATGCCGCAGTTGTACGACGTGCACGGCAACAAGACGTACGATGCTCTCTCCAAGAAGTCCAACTCTTCAATGAAGTACGAGTGCCTGGTTTTGGCTCCAGCACTGTCTTATTTGCACGACGTGGTGAGCGAATGCAACGACACGTTGGACGTGAACGAGGACTGCGATTTGTCGAACAGCGAGTGGCAGAGACGTTTCCACACAGTTACCAACTCGGTGCACGGCGTGTACGCGTTACTGTGCAACAGGTGGACGATGCTGGAACTGTGCGGGCAGCTGGAACAGGAGCCTGGTTCTTCACAGCGGGGAGGATCGGACGCTCTACGTGCAAAGCTGCAGTTCGTGGAGGACAGAGTCTACCAGGCAGCAGACGGCGTGGTGGCAGATGAGGTGTTGCAGCAGTGGCTGAACGACTTCGACAAGAACCGCGGCAAGGCGATGCTGAGCCTTACGTCGAAAAATGCAGCGAACGCGGAAACGCGGGTTGTGAATCCACGAGACCGAGACCAGCGCTGGAAGGAACGTAAGAAGTACGAGGAGAAGGACGGTAAGAAGCCTACCGAAAAAGGCGGCAAGGGCCGGGGCGGAAAGCCCGCGGCCGATGTGTGATGTGCGTGCCGCCACCCCGTCCAGCGCAACAGCCCTCTCCGGGCGCTGGGCGGGGGAAACTCACCGTGCAACAGCAGGTGAGACAGCGGAGGGGAGCATGGCGCGCGGCGGGCGCCAGTTCCGAGGTGATGCAATGGATTACTCACGGGGTGAAGTTGAGGTGGAAGCGCGGGCCTCCGCCTCCGTTCGACCACGGGGTGTCACTGAGGGATGCTACGCGGAAGCAACAGGTGTGGCTGGACGCGGAGAAGGAAAGGCTGCTACAGAACGGTGCCTGGACGAGAGCGACGAGAAGATCTCATGTTTCTCGCGCTTTTTTAGTGCCAAAACCGGGTACGAACAAGTGGAGACTGGTGGTGGACTTCCGATGGCTGAACCAGTGGTGTGTGAGAAATCGCGTGAAGATGGAGACGCTGAAGAAACTAAGGAGGCTGGCGAAACCGGGCGACTGGTGCTTCAGCTTCGACCTCCAGGACGGTTTTCATGCGCTGGGGATCCACCCGGACTTTCAACGATTCATGCAGTTCGACCTGCAAGGGGACCTGCTTCAATGTTCAGCGATGCCGTTCGGGTGGAGCGACGCTCCGAGGGTGTTCTGCAAGTTCGTACGCGTGATGGTGGAAGCTCTACGTTCTCCACAGGCAGCGGAAGATCGCAGAGAAATCAAGAGGCTGCGGGACGGTTCCGCAGTACGACAGCGATGGTCAGTCCGTCGCAGGACCGGTGGTGCTGGCGGGAACGCGAACCGTCACAGCGGAATGCAAGTACTACCGTACATGGACGATTTTCTGGTGCTGGTCGACTCTCAGCAAGAAGGCTTTCTGCGTCGAGAAAAAGTTCAACTGGTGCTTCATCGACTTGGCCTACGGCGGAACGAGAAGAAGGGCCAATGGGAGCCTACACAGATGGTGGAGCACCTCGGGTTGGAGGTGGACCTGAAGCTGGGACAATTCCGTGTAACAGAACGACGGGTACACAAGATCCACACCAAGGCGAAGGAGATCCTGTGCGACGCAGCGAGAAATCGGAGGTGGATTCCTGCCAGGAGACTGGCTTCCTTCACGGGACTCTGCCAATCCGTGTACTTGGCAGTACCAGCGGCGCGGCTCTACCTACGGGAGCTCTACTTCGTGCTGGCAGAGAAACGCAGCTGGGGAGCAAAGGTAAAGATCTCGCGTGCAGCTCGGGGGGACTTAGAATGGTGGTCCAGGCTGCCTGTGATGAGCAGGTGGAACGGGCGCAAGATCTGGAGATCCCCGACGAGAGCGAAGGTGCACACAGACTCTTCGATGACGGCCTGGGGAGGAGTGCTGAACCTGAAGTTCCCCGCGCGAGGTTTCTGGCCAGACGAGATGCGCAACTGGCACATCACACACCTGGAGCTGGAGGCCGTGCACAAGACCGTACAGGCGTTCCTGCAGGAGCTGGAGGGCAAGGTCGTACGGCTCTACTGCGACAACCAGACGGTGGTGGCAATGCTCTCGCACTTCACCTCCAGAAACCTTTACCTGATGAGGAGAATGAGGAGGCTCTGGCTGCTACTGGATCTGCACGACATCGAGTTGCAGGCTCGTTACATCCGCAGCGAGGCCAACGTGTGGGCCGACAACCTTTCTCGTTGCGAGGATTTGGACGACTGGCGGCTCAATCGAGACTGGTTCGTGTGGGCCAACAAGCAGTGGGGCCCCTACACAGTCGACCGGTTCGCTTCCGAGATCTCCGCGCAGCTTCCTCGGTACTACGCTGCGTGGAAGGACCCGAAGTGCGAAGGTGTGGACTCTCTGACGTACGACTGGCGGGGGGAAAACAATTGGGTGAACCCCCCGTGGGCGCTGCTGGACGAGGTGGCGCACAAGCTGCGGGAGGAGGGGGCCGCTGCTACGGTGGTGGCTCCGTACTGGCCGGGACAGTCCTGGTTCAGGGAGCTGGAGGCCCTGGCCACCGAGGTGGTGATCATGCCGCGGCGCAGGGACCTGTTCACTCCGAGCAGGTTGGGAGGGTCCGAGCTGCTCGGGCCCTCAAAGTGGGACGCTGTGATGTTCTTCATCGAGGCGCGCCCGTGAGTTACTACGCTGCTGAAGTACGAAGGAGCTCTGCTACGAGTAAGACAGCGAGCAAGGTGACCGTGGGCTCGAAAATCGAGGTGTTCTGGAAGGACGATGACTGCTTCTACCCGGGTGTGGTGAAGGAGTTCGACGAGGACGGGAAGGCGCACGTGCTGTACGACGACGGCGACGAGGAGACGCTGAACTTGTCCGAGGAGAACTTCAAAATCATCAACAGCGTGTCAGAGCTGACGGACGAGGCAGCGGACGCGGACGGCGAGAACATCGAGCGGATCAGCGGAGGCGACTACGAAGAGTACAAGCGCGGTGGTGCTGTACAAAAGTTCCTCACGCGCTCACTCTGTGAGCGGTGGAGGGGTGAGTTGGGACCTTCCCGGCTCACGGAACTGGCAGTGACGATGCAGAGAAAAGCACTGCTGGACACGACGATGAGCAACTACGGACCGAAGGCGCGGCGCTTCATTTTATTTTGTGAGCAGCACCAACGGCCATGGCTGCCAGCATCGGAGGCGACGGTGTTGCTGTACATCGCCTCTCTGTTGAAGGACGGGGGCATCAAGTCGGCCTCCTTGCAGCCGTACCTGTCTGCCATCAACAACTACCACGAGGACCTGCGGTTTCCTGGAACAGCGAAGGGTCGTTCTGTGACCCGAGCTGTGAAGGGGATGGCGACCATCCAGGCGGAGCTGGCGGTGCAGGAGGAGAACATCGAGACCCAGCAGACGTGGCTGCCAGCGGCACACGTACGACGTGTGCACGAAGCAGCGCTGAAGTTGACTCCGAGATCGCCTGAGGAGCTGCGGCTACTGCGAGCCTTCGCCTACGTGGTTGTTGCCTTCGTGACCTTCGGCAGGCCGGACACGGGGACTTCGTTGTCACGGCAGCACGTTCATTGTGGCGACAGTGAGTTCTCGGTGGTGCTGCTAAAAGAGAAAGGACGGCGGCACCACCTGGTGAAGAGACGCCTGTGCATCCCCTAAAGGGGGTGGCTCTTTTGAAGGAGCTGATCGAGCACTGGGAGTTCCACCGTGACACGGCTTGGAACAGTTCTGAGAAGGCTCAACCTGACGCCTACTGGCTGCTACCCGAGGACCCGAAGAACTTCAAGGCTTCAGTGGCAAATGACTGGATTGGTCTGGCTCTCAGCGAGCTGGACTGCAGACCTCCGGAAGGAGGTCACTTTTCTGCACACAGCACCCGGAAGGGTGCCACGACGTGTGCTCGAGCTGTGGGTGTTGCAATGGAGAAAGTGTGCTTCTTTGGAGGCTGGTCACAGTTCTCTTCGGCAGTGCAACACTACATCGACCCGACAGCTCTGAGGGACACAGACATGGACTACTACTTCGCTTGGTTAACATGGTCACAGTGACAGAGATCAGATTTCTTTTGTGCACCTCACAGTTTCATCTTTGGTTTCATGGCAAATGAGGATTCGAGCAAAAGAGAAATGTTCAAATTGGAGTGCAACAGAATTTTTGTGGTTTCAGACTTTCAGAATCCGTGACTCCTGCTGCAGTAGAGCCGAATGACACATGTAGCTCCGTGACACAAAACAGGATGTACAAGTAGCCACGAAGCGACACGCCTGTTCAGCTCTGTTCCTTTTGCTCTTCCCACCGCTCCCGACCCAGAGGACTCTTTCCTTTTGGTGACGTGCACAGACAGTCTGGACATCTCATCAAAACTAGAATTTAGAAAGCATTCAAAAAGCACTTTATGCATTTTAAACACTTTACAAAATCATTTTAATGAAATGTATTGCAGTGCCTGCATTTGGCAAATGGGGATTCGAGCAAAAGAGAAATAGGTGTTTCGGATGTGTCGGAGGCTTGACGAAGAGGTGGTGGATGACCCAGGGGCGAAAATGGTGCTACAGTGAGCAAAAGTCAAATGCACTTTGACCCTCGTGCCTGCCCTCATTTACGAGGGAAAGTGTCGCAGTGTGTAAACAGAAGGTGCACATCAATCCTCGCACCTGCCCTCATTCGCCCCGAGCTCAGCGACCCCTTTGTGCCAGGAGGACAGAGGGCGAATGGGTTAGGATCAGGGGGAGGGGGCTGCCGAATCAACCCCTTGTGCCAGGGGAGGACAGAGGGGGAAATGGGTTAAGAGTCAAAGGGAGGGGGGTTAAGGGGGTGCGGGGAAGCATGCACCGTGTGCCGGGAGGACAGAGGGCGAATGGGTTAGGATCAGGGGGAGGGGGGCTGCCCGCACGGCCCACTTGTGCCAGGAGGACAGAGGGGGAAATGGGTTAGGGTCAAGGGGAGGAGGAGGGTGCGGCGCATGCACGTGTGCCAGGAGGACAGAGGATGACTGGGTTAGGATCGGGGGGGAGGGCAATGAGTGGTTCGGGGCGCCCCTCAATGACATGATCGACACCCCAGTGCGATGAGCGCTGTAGGGCGCCCTTCAAACACGTGATCGAGACCACGGTGCCATGAGTGGTGCAAGGCGCCCCTCAAACACGTGATCAAGACCACGGTGCCATGAGTGGTGCGGGGCGCCCCTCAAACACGTGATCGAGACCACGGTGCCATGAGTGGTGCGGGGCGCCCCTCAAACATGTGATCGACACCCCGGTGCGATGATTGGTGCGGGGCGCCCCTCAATGACATGATTGACACCCCAGTGCGATGAGTGGTGCAAGGCGCCCCTCAAACACGTGATCGACACCCCAGTGCGATGAGCGCTGTAGGGCGCCCCTGGGGCTACACAACGCACGCACCTTCGGAACAGGTCAGGATCCATGAAGCACTCCGGCGGGAGCCCGGGGATCACGTCATTGGAGAGCATCATCTGGCACGCCCCCTCCCCTCTCAAAGATGTCATCGCAATTAACGTCAGACGAAACGTGAGGCTGACCACCGTGAAGCATGGCCAGGCTAATGAAGTGCCGAAAATGCGGAGGCACCTCGAGGGCTTCTGCAGCATCATGTGTGGCCTCGCCCATGCCGTACTTCATGATGGCCACACGGCAGAGAATCTCCAAGAACTCGAACCGCATTAATGCCTGAGAAAGCCCATCACCACTCCCAGCCCCCCAGTGCGGCCACCGGATGATCAGCATGCGCTGCCCAGTGATTGGCAGGAAGTAGTGTCTCAGCACTCAACTTCATTGCATATTTTTGTAGCGCGTCACATACCAGATGTCAAAAGAATGTAGCACATACACTCCCTCCCTCCCTTCGTCCCTCCCTCTCTCCCTGCTTCTATCCTGATGCAGTAAGGCAGTTGCACTGCACCATAACCCAGCCCTCGCGCCTGTTTCGACTCCTGGTCTGTGTTCTAAGTAGGTGGGTGAGCGCCTCCCCCTCCCCCTCACGCAAGTGCATGCTGTAAGGACCACCGCTGCATGATATTACCTGATCGTCATTCTCATCGTTCAGGTCGTCATTGCCGGCCTCTTCATAATTGGTGGCCACGAAGGCAGAGTCGATATCGACAGCACGGCAGTGGGCTGATTTTGGATCAGCGAGGTAGCAGATTTTCACAAGGTGGTTCCAAGTGTTAATCTTGATGGAGTAGGCAGACTCGCCCACGGAGTCACCACTCATGCACATGTATGTAAACAGTCGGGAAATCAATCCGTAGTGGGACAAGAATACTCCGTGCAGCGCCTCTAGCACCTGACAGAGCAGCAGGGACCTCAGGCTCTAGGCTGCCCAGAACGAAGCAGAAATGCCATCCCGGACTCCAGGCTGCTCGAAATAAGCGGAGACGACGTGCCGGGCTCTAGATTGCTTTGGACGAGCGGAGACGCCGTGCCGGGCTCTGGTTTGCTTTGGACGAGCGGATACGCCATGCCGGGCTCTAGATTGCTTTGGACGATCGGAGACGCCATGCCGGGCTCTGGGTTTGCTTTGGATCTAGCCGGGAGACGCCATGCCGAGGTCTAGGCTGCTTTGGATCTAGGCGGAGACGCCATGCCGGGCTCTGGCTTGCTTTGGACGAGCGGAGACGCCATGCCGGGCTCTGGTTTGTTTTGGACGAGCGGAGACGCCATGCCGGGCTCTGGTTTGCTTTGGATCTAGAGCGGAGACGCCATGCCGGGCTCTGGTTTGCTTTGGACGAGCTGAGACGCATGCCGGGCTCTAGATTGCTTTGGACGATCGGAGACGCCATGCCGGGCTCTGGTTTGCTTTGACGAGCGGGAGACGCCATGCCGAGGTCTAGGCTGCTTTGGACGCAGCGGAGACGCCATGCCGGGCTCTAGATTGCTTTGGACGAGCGGAGACGCCAGTATGCTGGGCTCTGGTTTGTTTTGGACGGCGGAGACGCCATGCCGGGCTCTGGTTTGCTTTGGACGAGCGGAGACGCCATGCCGGGCTCTGGTTTGCTTTGGACGAGCGGAGACGCCATGCCAGGCTCTAGGCTGCCCCGAAAGAAGCAGGGGTGCCATGCC
>LGRX02022412.1:0-19454 GCA_001247695.2 Cymbomonas tetramitiformis
CCCACAAGTGCACCCCATGAGCTGCGTATCATGCGCCCCCTCCCACAGGCCGCAGGGAAGCCTCGAGCTGGCGTTTGCCAAAGCCAGGCGCAGCTTCACAGTGCGGCAGCCTCATAGTCGTGTGGGCGCAGCTCATGAAACTGAAACTGAAAGTGAAAGAATGGCCTCCGGGCCAAGCCAGTACACTGCCGCCACGCTCTTCGATTTCAGCAGATGATCCGCGGCGCGTGGGGGCCACGAGGGTGGAGGGCAGGTAAAGCGCAGGGGCAGGGAGGGGTGGGGGGGTGAGGTGCTGGTACCATGGGACTGTCCAGGAGGCGTGCAAGTTCGATGGTGGTGTACTGGATAATATCGTACCCGCTCATGGCGGATGAGTACGTGATTATCTGCGGATCCAACGTCTGTGGGTGGTTCACCCCCTGTAGATCCATCGGTGCAACCAGCGCAAAAGTGGTGCCCAGTTGTTCCATCTCCCCGGCCTCCCGCAGCAATGCCACCAGCGCCCCTGCGCCAGCGCCACGCGCCCCATTCAGCACAGGCATCTCGTGCATGAAAGGCGTTCATTCGGCACTGCACGGCCAGACAGGGAGATCCGCCCTCAGAATCGAGGGTGCGTCAGAAGCGGAGTCAGCGGCGCGTCTCTATGCCACTGCCCTCGTCACGCACCGGCCTGTCCACTCCGAGCGGCGGCCTGAGAGCCCGGATTGTGCGAGAGGCAGAAAGCCGCAGGCTGGTGCGTGCCAGAATACACACTGCAAGGAGGCCGAGGCGACGTCGCAGGCCGCCTCCCATGACGAGGTATATGGAATGGAGGGCGGCTTGCAGGCCTGGTGCGAGCGCGCGCCCTGGCGCTGCCGCTGCGCCTGGCCCTGGAAGCGGCACTAGAGCCGCCAGGAGTGCGCACCGAGGCACAGGAGCTGGTTGACATGCCAGCCGGTGTAGTGGCGGGGGTGCGGCTTCTGCGAGGTCATGAAGAGCATGTCCTTGAGCCACCTCGAGAGCTGCGGGGTGGCGCCCAGCTCCACGAGCTCCACCCGGAGGCTCGTGCGCATCGCCAGGCACCAGAGCGCCCCGCAGGCGTGCCTTATCACCGTCTCCGTGTCCTCTGTTTTTCCAGCCTTCAGCGCCACGACGCTCTCACTCTGTGCCGTCACCCCGGCCCCCGGTCAGCCCTCCAAGTTCTCGCAGGTCCTGGGACCCCTCCACCACCGAAGCTGGGCAGTGACAACGACACCACTCGTCCTTGGTTTGCTAAGGCTTTTACCCTTCAGAACCCTAAAATCTCCAAGTCCGAGAGCCCAGATGCCGTGCCTCAGCAGACGGCAGCGGGGTCCTGTCAAGGACGCGGCGAGTTCACCAGGCTGATGGCAAGCATCTGGCCCCAGGCGCTCAAGGCGGCCGTTTATTCCTGGAAAGCGCTTTGTTTTTTGGAAGTGCCAGGCCGATCTCCCTCCCTTGCCCCCCGCCCTTCCCAACCCATCCCCCGGCCCCTGCGGCAGTGGAGGATGATCAAGCTACCGCTTGCCAAGGATGATACACCCCCCTTCCCCGCCCCCGGTCGAGGTTGACAAAGATACGTAGATAACCCCCTGCACCACGCCCACCAGCCCCCACGGATGTGCTAGCGAAGGCCCCCCAGCAGAAGGCGTTGGGTGGAACCTGGGAGATGACGTAGAGGTCGAGGGTCGCCTCGAGCACGGCGCGGTCGAAGCAGAGTATCTTGTCGTGAGATACCGCAAGCTCCCACAGCCCCTTGGCACCCTCCAGCTGGGCGTCCTTGCTGACACACCGCAGGCGCTGACTAAGCAACCCCATCAGCATCACGGCGCGGCGCTCCTCGAGCCAAGGCTCCTGCGCCAGCAGGTCCTGCCAGGCCTCCTCCGTTGGGATCGCCTCCTCGAGCACTGCAAAGTCCCCAGCATCCGGGCCGAGCCGCGCGTCGAAGAAGTCGTTCACCAGCCACAGCCGCAGCTTCGCCAGAACGCTGATTGGCTCGAGCTCGGGTTCAGGCTCGGGCTCAGGCTCGGGCTCAGGCGGCTGCAGTGCCGGCAGCTTGCCATCCCGCAACACATTCGCAAACTGCGGGTAGAACCAACCCACCCAGTCGCACCCTCAGCGCCTCTCCTCTCACTCCGTCCCACCAGAGCGCCGTTGCCTGATTGGTCAGCTGCATCCAATGATGGTAAACAATGTACAGCGCAAGCGAGGTCAGCAGCTATGGGCTCCTCGGGGCCCTGCTTCCAGCAGCACCTCCAGCTGCATGCTCAGGCAAGTGTCACACCTCGGTAAACTGGATCGTGCCATCGTTGTCATCATCGAAAAAATGGAACAGCTCTTTCATATAGTGCCTTGGAACCTCCAACGGTTTGCCATCCACAGACAGCAGCTTCCGGATTGCCTTCTTGAACGATCTGGTGTTTCAACAGCCCAAGGAATCCTCAACCCCATCTGTACACCAACCGGAGGGTGGGCCATTCATGTTTGAGATGGTCAAACTCGCGCCTCCAACCCCACGAAGCAAGCACGGGCAGCCCGAGGCCGTTCTGTGCTCACCGGCCCGGACCCTACAGCTTCAAGCGCTCCATCGAGTTTGGGATGCTGGGTTCAAGGTGCTTCTTTCGGAGGTCCGGGGGGGAGGGTTTGGGACGCACTTGTAGGTGATACTGGAGTCAAGGTTCTGGTCGAATTCACGGAAGACCACCCAGAGGTCGTCGTCCAGGAGCACCAGCGCCTGCTGCACAGCAATCACCACCTCTGCCAGATTCTGATACTTTTCTTCGCTGATCTTAGTGGGCTCCTCCACCGGGACGTCCTCGTCATCCTCCCATTTTATTTCTAGCAGTGCCGCAGCACGCTTCACCACGTCCTCAAGGGTGTCCTTTGTGTTCATCTGCGCCCCCCACCACGCAGAACAGACACGTTGCACTCCGCAGGTCTCTCAAAGTCTCATTTTGGTCACGCTGGAGCCCCCATGGTCTGCCTGGCCCGAGCATAGCGAAGCTCATGTGGAATCTCTCAGCCCATGCAACACCACATGGTCGCACCAAGAGGCGCGCAGCAACCGGATGCAGACAGGACACACAGACTGGAGGGCAACAGGGATGGCGATTGGATGGGAAAGAGCACCGAAGACGCCGATTGGAGGGAGTGGGGTTGCAGGAGAAGGCAAGCACTCACACTCATAACGCTGAACTTCTCCTTGATGCGTTCGGGATCTCCAACCAGCTCCTCCGGCTCGGTGCCCGTCACGAGGGCCGCGAAGTCAATCCCTGCCCAAACGGCTCGTTAGTCTCTCAGTCCTCCGCCCGCCCCATGCACTTCCCAATGCCCAAACCCTGAAATATCGTTGACAGATATCGCTGAAGCAGGGGCTAGCTCAAACGCTGATAGGGCTGGAGGGATAAAAGTCCGCTGTCTTGGCCGCAAGAAACATCTCTTTGCGATGATCAGCTTGACGGGGGAATCTATCCAGGGAAATATGCTCCGGGCGCCTCTGAACCCAACGTGGCGGCCGCAGCGTGCACCAGGTGCATCCGGACCGCGCCGCACCTGGGTCGTCGAGTGTGGAGGATGACTCCTCTTCACGAAGGGGCCTCTCCTGGGACTCATCCTCTTCCAGATCTATGTTTGCAATGAGCTCGGGGTCCTTATCCACCTGCAGCTCACCTCCGTCGCCAAAGAGTCACGTCACATATGGAATGCCACGAGGCGAGCTGACCAATGGCAGCGCTCAGTGGATGCAAGAGGCATGCAAGAGCTGGCGTGGCTGCGACGAGGAACCAATCAGCACGCACTCCCAGGCCCGCGTCAAGGCTGCTGCCAAAATCAAAGGATGACACAGAGTGCGGATGGAACTACCTCCTGAAAGTCGCAACCATGCACGGCCAGCCACGAGCTGAACTCCAAGCAAGTATGAAACTTGTACACATCCTCTATACCTATACCGAGGATGCCACGAGGTTGCCCGTATCTCCGTATACCCTTTATGGGGTGAGTTATGAGCCTCCGCACATCTCCCTACACCCTATGCCGAGGATGCTATGTCCTTGTAGACATCTCCCTAAACCCTGTGATGGGGGAGTCATGAGCCTCCACACATCTCCCTAAACCCTATGCCTAGGATGCTACGAGCTCGCTTGCATCTCCCTATACCCTACGCCGAGGATGCTATGTCTCTGCAGACATCTCCCTAAACCCTGTGATGGGGGAGTCATGAGTCCCCACACATCTCCCTAAACCCTATGCCTAGGATGCTACGAGGTTGCCCGCATTATTCTCCCTAAACCCTATACGGGTGCTCCACCGAATATAAGCAAATGGACGGACTCGTAAAAATCGTAAATGGACGGTAAGTTTCTCAATCCCTGACGTGCTAGATTGCGCTAAAATACAGCAGGTAGCGCTAACTGCCATGTAACCGTTAGATCATGGGCTAAAAACAATGTCAAAATTTTGACCACCTAGATTGCGCCAAATTACGGTAATTAGCGCTAATTACCAAGTGGCCATGAGTGACCATCCTTCCAGTTTCTTATATTCGGTGGAGCACCCGTACTGGGGGAGTCATCAGCTTCCATACATCTCCCTACACCCTATGCCGAGGACGCTACGAGCTTGCTTGCATCTCCCTATACCCTACGCCAGGGAAGTCACGAGCTTACACACATCTCCATATCTCTAATAAAAGAGGCCGGTGGAGACAGAAATGGAGAGGTACGGGAAGAAGGGAAGAGAGATGGAGGGCGCGCCTCATCTTCATCGGAGTCCATGGCGTCGACATCATCGAAGGTGGCCATCTCCATGCGCATAACCTTGCGTCGATACGGCAACGCAAAGCCGCCGCCAACGCGCAGAAAGTTGCCACGTCGTCGCATCCTTGCCGCAAACCTGGTTTCCCCATCCACCTTCTCTTCTACCATCGGCTTCTTTTTCTTCTTCATTTGCCAGGTCTCGCCGAGTCCGTCGTAGATTGCAGGCCTCGCGTTGCGGCGTCTGTGTGCGCCCTCCCGTGACAGATCAGGTCCTTCGTTAGATGCACACACCGCAGCCGTTGCGCGCAGACATATCTCCTGAGCTCCGGAGAGGGTGCACCGAGGCAGCTGGCGGAATGCGGAACACATCGCAGATAGTGGTGCAAAGTATGAACAGCGCCCTATCCACAACGTGAGTGCTACGCATCTTGCTTTGGATCGTCCTTCCCCGCCCGATCTAGCCCTACCAAGCGGCAGTCGAGCCCAAAATTGGATCCACAAAGGACTGCAAAGGTCAAACCGTGTAGAGAGAAGCATCAACAAGTTCCCTATTTCTTTGCACCAAAGAAAATGCATCAGATCGGAAGGTGGGGAAGCGGCGCAAAACTTCATTGCAGCTGGAGGGGGTTGGGGGTGTATGGCCTGCTCACATGCGGTTCTGAGGCTCTGCCGCCTGAGACTCCGCGGATCCGTAGGATCCATGGGAGCGGCTGCGTCCGCTTTCTTGGTTGATCTCCACCCCCCAATCCCCCTTCTGATTGGGACCTGGGCTCCGCCCACGCATCTGGGATGCCACGGGCTGTATGACGGAGGTCGAGTTGTAGCGCTTGCGCAACCGTTTCTCCACCTTGGCTTTCTCATCATAGGGGATGTCCTTTTCGACGCCCCCGGTGCCGTCACGGGCGTGTGGGATGATCCTTGTGATCCTTGTGGGGCTCGGGGACCGCGACGCCCGCCTGCGACTCGCGCTCCGGTGAGGGCTCAGATGCTTGATCGATGTGCTGGTGTTCCCCACAGCGCTCGGATGCATGTACACGATGCTGGGCCGGCGCTTCGGCGCCGGCACATGCGCGTCGGGCTCCGCCATATTTCGCGCTGTGACCGACGCCCTGCTCCCATCCAAAGTCCCCTCCAGCCCGCCGTCCCTAAGTCTCAGCTTCGTGGCACTGTCTGCACCTCCTCACTCACCTCACGCTCTTGCCAAGGGGGCGGGAGGGGTCCCCAAGAGGATCTGGTGCCCACTCCGAAAGGCCGCACCGCTCCCGGGATGCATCAACGATGCACACGCGCTCCCGGGATGCATCAACGCTGCACACGCGCTCAAACAAAGCGTGTTTGCCCGTCCCTCGTGCAACATGCTTGGTGTCGGGGGGAGCACCTTCGGCGCGGTTTATTGGCTGGCTCGATATCACTTTCGTGCTGCCCAGGTGACGAAGTGTCATCCTGTCCAGCCAAGTAAATCAGTCCTCCCTCCAGCAGATGTATGATTTCGAACACCCAACGGGTTAACTTATGACAAAACCTCACTCATTTTAGCACCCATTTCAGGATACCCTCCCCCCGCCCTATTCGATGCTAGGGAGACACGGAAATGCCCTTGAAATCTCCCCCCCCTCGCGCTCCCTAGGCGATATGAGGAGCAAGTGGGCGCCTCCAGTGAACGCCCTTCCAGTCCCCATGGAAACTTCGAGAACCGCAATCAAGATACCGGAGGCATCAAATCATTCTCTCCAGGTGATATAAAGAGCTGGGGCTTCCTGTCGAGCTGCCTAAAGCTCATTCCTCCAACGATGCTGGCTTTACCACATTAGCAAAAGCACAACGCTCTCCTGCCATCCCCGCGGTGCAAATAACGCAGAAAGCAGTGCTGGGCGATAGCACCTGCGGGGTGGTCATAGGCCCAGTGGAGGGGCCCTGCAGGGGTGATAGCACCTGCGGGGAGGTCATAGGCCCAGTGGAGGGGCCCTGCAGGGGTGATAGCACCTGCGGGGTGGTCATAGGCCCAGTGGAGGGGCCCTGCAGGGGTGATAGCACCTGCGGGGTGGTCATAGGCCCAGTGGAGGGGCCCTGCAAAGGGGATGGAACCTGCGGGGTGGTCAGACCACCAGTGGAGGAGCTCTGCGAGAGCTGTCGCCTGTTTGAGGGGTCGGGGGCCGCGACACCCCGCCCACTTGATGCCGAAGGAGGCCTGCGTCCCGGGCACCCACACGTGTACGCCTCAAAACTCTGAGTGTTGCGCAAGCAGCGCCTGGCTACGTCTCGCCGAACAGCTTCGTGGAAAAGCTTCACCACGCAGCCCCGGAGCAGGGGAAGGCCCGCACCGTGGCATGGCAGGGGGTGCTGGAGCCCCGGAGCAGGGGAAGGCCCGCACCGTGGCATGGCAGGGGGTGCTGGAGCCCCGGAGCAGGGGAAGGCCCGCACCGTGGCATGGCAGGGGGTGCTGGAGCCCTGGAGCAGGGGAAGGCCCGCACCGTGGCATGGCAGGGGGTGCTGGAGCCCTGGAGCAGGGGAAGGCCCGCACCGTGGCATGGCAGGGGGTGCTGGAGCGCTGCTGAGGTGCTTCTTAAATCCCGCCTTGGAGCTGTCTGCAGATTAGATGAAACCAAACAAAACAATAAATCTTTCGTCCTGCGCTGCGGCTTTTGACCTCGGACCAAGCATGGACTGTGTCACCCGCTGCGAGCCGGAGGCAAAAGAAGAAGTTATCCCGTAGACGTACAGGCTCGCTCTGGAGGAACTCAATCTAATCTGTGACTTTCATCGGCTGAGCACAAAGTGCATTGCAGGTGGAACCAGTGTGCGCTCGAGTATGTATGTGGGAATGCACTAAATTCCGCCCACCCTGGTCCAAGCCGTGATGGGCTCTCAAAAATACTTTGAAGTTGACATGTATATAGTCCTCCCACGATGTCCATGGTTTTGGTCCACAAGTCGCTCAATCCTCCCCTACTCCACCGCGGACACGCGGCCAAAGAACCTTCCAGAAGGAAAACACAAACACAAGTCGATATTGCCAAGGCGGCTATGCTCCTAGTCAGAACGCGATGCAAAGTTCGCTCAGATCCTGACAAGCAGAGGCGCATGCTTTTCGTTTCAAGCAGGCAGCAAGGGGCATCACCTCTTGAATTTCCGTCCACATAGAGAGCGTCTCCTGTGAACACCCGAAACGCACTCACAACAATTTGAAAGCCCTTCCAAGTGTCACATCTGAGAAACACTTCGAGCAACCTCTGAGAGCTTGAGAAAATAAATTAGGCGCTTGCCGAAGCTGCTACACTGGAGAAGAAGCGCGGCCGATAGTGGTGAGAGCGTGTTCTGCGTATCGGAATCGGCGTTGCCTAGACTTCTTCGCTACGCGTGCGCTATATCCAATATGGCGCCGCTCCGACGGGGAAAGGTATACCGCGCCAATTTCCGCGCAGCCGTCGACAAGCTCACTGGCTGATGGTACCGTTTTGAGTCCCAGACCCTGAGTCACATGGCCACGGAAATAAGAATAGGCGATACCGTCTTGAAGATCCTCTAGCGTCTTGACTTTGGTGCCGTTGGCCTTCAAAACCAATTTGGAAATCTCGGAAAAGTTGAGCTGCAAGTGGACACCACGCTGGTCTCATTGTGGAGTACAGACGGGTATCACGTTGATCATGTTAAGCTGATTTTCTTACTGCTGACAGCAGGCATCGAACTACTCCAGCCAATTTGAAAACTGGCTGGAGAAATGCTGGAACCACTGGGAGCATACTGAACTTGAATGCTCCACACTGAGCCAGTGCGCAGGACTCGCGGAGAACGAACCGGTTGATGTGTGGAATCGCCATTGAAATCATTGAAAATATCCAGAGCGCTTGCCCGGAGAAAATGAAAGATATGAACCCCTTTCTTTGTTTAGGATTTTATTAAGTCACCTCGGCCTCATCCGAACAGAATCTATATTCCATTAAGTGCAACGATAGAGGATGCAAGCAACTTGACGGTACGCACCTTGCTGCAAAGCGATGATATGAAGTCTTCCCACCCCGCACTCCTGAAAGAGTAGCGCGCGTGCTTAGTAGATATGCAATGCACAAGCCATTCAGAGTTTATGATGTTGTACACAAATGTGTTGATGAGCGTGGCATGCAGCCATGCGTGCGGCTTACCGTTTGACTGCGACTGACACCTTCGGCATTTCTCCATCTTCATAACAAGTTTTTCGTCCATCCGAGTGTATCACGTCGCGCAAGGTGAGGAACACCCGCAAACTGTCCATAGTCACCTAAGTGCAGCTTCCCCAGGCGTTTCCAAGGGCGCCGCGGGATACTGGTTTGGCGAAATGAAACAGATGAAGTTCGATAGAGTCACGATTCTCCAAATTCCATTGAGACGCTCGTCCATTCACAAGAGGTCACTTGTCGCTGACTAAGCAAATAAACAAATTTCCGATGTGAAGTCCGCGTCCTTGTGTGGGACGTTGCGAAAGGACGCGTAGACCTTCACAACGGCCAAGATGAACTCAGCATTTCAAAATACGCAGTGGTTTGTCATGCTAACAACTTTGAATCGACGAGTATATCAATCACGCTATTCGAATACAGGCCACGCCTGCAATTCGCCGTCTGTTCACTTCAGCACGCGAGACGGCTTTCGCGAACTTCAAGTGCTTCTTCAAACAGCTATATGCCATCAGCACAACTTGCGAGGTGAAACACGTATCATCATAAATGAATACCAGAGAAATCTAAGAAAGCAAGTAATGGCAAATACGAAGAGGCATGGGATCGCCAAGTCAATATGAATCTCCAGACGAGAGTTAAGAGTAAAGTTGAACAAGAAATTCCTTTCTGCTTTCACTTCATCAGTTTTCATCGGATGTGAGATGAGAACCAGAGAAGTGTTACCCGTGTCATCAGGACGCACTCCGACTGAGACTGTGTCACCTCTACTTCGTATTCCCCCCATATTCACCCCCACATTTACCCCAGCATGCACCCCTGCTATAATTAATCCCCTTGACACGCGGGACAGCCCCGCCCCATCGCGCCGCGTGGGGCGTGGCGCGGCGCGGGCATGTGGATGTGGTGATGATGATGTTACACATGTTAGATGTTTGCACGCGTGCGCGAGCGAGGAGGTCATGGTCAGTTCGAGTTGAAAGATCTACTGTACAAGTAGCATGAAACACAAACAGAAAGAGAAAGGCCGCTTCCTAAAAGTAAATAAATAAGCTGTCGCGTGCTCACATCAGGTTTCCATCCATTTCTTGGATTGGAACTAGGGTGGATACGAACTGCTCAGAAGCACATAGCGATAGGAATTTGAAGACGATGTCGGCGATCAGTCTGCCATAGGTAAATCACGGCATAACAGTTGAAGGGTGATTTTCCTGGAAACGTGCGCGCTCCTCTATGGACTGCTTCAAGTGAAATCCACGAAGCGATAACGTTCATTCAATCTTGGTATATAAATTCAAATCCAAAAAGCGTTATTTGGAGGGAAATATTCCCTCCTGTTTTACGCATATCGTGTTAAGTCACCTCTTCTTCGGACATCTCGCCTTTGCCTGAACTCATACAGGGTGCTCAGTAACTGTTCAAAACAGCCATGCCCAAGAAAAAGGGAGGCAGAAAAGGGAAGGTATACCACATGATTGCCCCTTCATCCCTTCATATCGAAATATTTTCCCGTAGCCTAAGATGCGAAAAGTTGCTGCACATGGCGTGGCGTTCCTACGTTTCTTATCAATCCAACCTCACCTACTGCCTTTTCTTTTCCAGGCTCGCGCGCCAGCCTTCTACACGGGCGACCAGGATCTTGCTCCCTTTGGCTTTAAGGTGCATGACTATGTCTGAAATATCCAGGCTTTCAAATGGCATCACTTCGTCGTCTTTCTCGCTGCTCCCTTGGTCGTCCTGCACGGAGACAGTTTGTGGGACGCAAGAATGTCGCCAGAATTTGTCCCTTATCACGAGTACCATAAAAATGAAATTGCTAGTATGTTTATTGGTGCATAATACATTGCCCACTGAAACCTTGCTCTTTGTTTACACAGCTGAGGGATATTGTGCAAACCCCTCTTGGCCTCAAAGGCACTGTGATTGGTGTGAAATATGATTCTCCTGAAAATCGTGAAAGCGCCCGTCTCTGGGTGGAGTATCCAGGTACGCCTCATATTTTGGTGATAGAACATGCACCAGATTTTGTTTTTCTAGTGTAACACGGTGCATCTTTCTATATTTCTTCATATCGCTCGAGGTGTCAATTCACCCACCCACCTGGACGCTTGTACACGAACCGCACCTAACTTTCACACATACGTCACAAGTGCCACCTTTGAACTCAATCCAGCATCCCTCCGTGCATCGAAATCATCCGTGTTATATTGCTCACCCGCTGTTTGCACTGCGCGCAGATGAACCTTTCTACCTAACCCTGTTATGAGCAGGTTGCCGGCGACTTGTTGCGAACGATGCGCTTTCAATGGTCCTGCAGTATGCTGCTCTTGGTGCAGAAAAAATATTTCAAGAGCCACTCCATTTGTGTGTTCTGTTTCCGTCCAGGGAGAAATTGACTCCCCTCTTCTAGGTTATGTGTGGACTGAGTGTGTGTCGCCGTCTGTTTGGTTCAAAAGGTGGAAAGCAGTCACCGCTCGAGCCGAGACTTCAAGCCGGATTTATCGGACAGCACGGGTAGAGCACATGCCATTCCCCCAGTTCCTCAAGTTCCCGGCTCGGAGACCGCCTTGTTCATTCCATTGCGCGGTTGGACTGGAGCCAGTTCCGACCGTCGTGTCGGACGCGCTCGAGAGAATCAGTAGAAGGGCTGGCTGCGGCCAAAAGGTCTTTGAAACTTTGGAGAATACTGTCGGATCGAGAAGCTTTCTGCAACCGTGCCTCTCATGCGTTGGAGAGGAATACTCTAGCGAAGAGCGGGCCTGTGTATTTGATGCATTCGCGAGCATTATTCTGCCGTTCACCCCTCTCGCACGCAGCATTAGAGCATACCCGCAGAGTATGAGGGAAGCATCGCGGTGAGCGGTGCTGGGAAGCAGTGCCTTTCTCCTTGCGTTTAACGATGAGCTCACGCCACTCTTTACGTGTTTTGTCCTTGAACGTAGGTTAGGCTCCGGTCAGTTGGTCGTGGCAAAAACTTCCGCCGGTTTGTGGCTGCTTGATCGTGCCTCAGGTATCGACGCTGCCCGGAGGCTGAGCACATCTGGCGCGATGTCTGCGATATCCGTCAGAAGATGAAGGAGGCCGAGGAGGCCCGCCTTGCAGCAGAAGAACGTGCACGATTGCGACTGGTATGGACCGCACGATTTCCCTTCAGAACCATCTCACCCGAGGAGTTCTGCGACTCAGCACCTATGTGCGACTCTGCTGACGACTCAGGAAGCGCACGCAGCAGCTTCTGGACGAACAGCGTTCGCATGCTTGCCGTTCCTCTTGAAACCCAAGAGGTTGTATGCAGCCTCACTCAACCGTTCGGTCCTCGCCCCTCGGAACGTACCTCAGCGCTGCGCTGTTACAGTCACAACCCTGAGCGGTCAACTTCACTCTAGTTGAGGAGCAATCGCCGACCCGACGCCTCAGTAATCATCATCCCGCACACGTGACATAAGCTGGAGTTAAGGAGTCCTTCCTTACTATTCAGCACCTTTCCTCGGTTGTCAGGGCCACTCATCCTCAGAGCTCTGGTTAGCAGCCCTCAGCACCTCAGCACTTGGAGCATCAGTGCTTAGCGCATACGTTAATGCGTGCACCGGAGTTAGGGGCCCTTTATGCAGCGCTGTTGCGCTCTGCCGATAGGGCCCAATTCCCGTTGCTCTGACTATGCAACGTTTACTAGTTTAGCATCCGCATTTTCTGAAGTTGCATGGTGTGTACTGGCTTGAGGAGGCCTGCACTGACGTGTATCATCCTTGTTGTTCCGGTGTCCAGTCGTCAAGAATACCAGAGCCTTCCGTGTCGGTTCCTCTCTGCATACACTTCGTAGCCTCCGCTTCACAGACCTCGCTGAGAACGCCCTGCGTGACCCACTGCTCTCGTGCACGTTGCAACTTGTTGCCTGCACAGCTTTCCCACAAAGACAACAGAGGCTGCGCTGCGGGAAGCATCGCGCTGGTAGCGTGTGACGCGACTCTCCGCGCCACTTCCAGGAGTGTCGACCTGTTAGCCTGATTGCTCGCCCTCAAACTGCTGTGCGCAGGAGGCCCTTGCCTTGGAGGCCGAGAAGGCGGCAAAGAAAAATAAGGGCAAAGCTAAGCCCAAGCCACCGGCAGAGAAGCGCCCTGAAACAGCCCCGGCGTAGAGTGCCTTTCTTGCCGCATCTTGCTCGGGTGTGCGACAGTGAAGTGCAGCCCTCTCTAGCCGACGTGAACGAAATCGTTAAAGCTGTAGCTGCTGTCTGCTGCTTGAAAAGAGCTCTGCGCGCACAGTCACCGCAAATACACTTAGGAGTCTACACACAGGCAGCTCAGGAACATGTTAGAGACCAGCATCGTGAGCATAGAAAAAGGAGCTGCAGAAACTGGCAAAGAAAACGTTTCCTTATAGTCTTCACGCTTGGAAAGAAATGTTGCATCTGTGCCCAAAGCTTGTCCTCAGTGTACAAACTGCTGCTTCATAGCATTTCAACAGCTTGCATATATGTAAGAATGTCAAGTGCTGAGAATGGGTCTGAAGCGCCAGTATTCCGTAAATGTCTATTTCTATTTTTTTGAAATTCCGGTAGTGAGCTGCAATAAATTATTTCCAACGTTTGTTTTTTGGGAAATGCTGGTCTAATTTCTTAGGAACTTTGTGTATAAAAATCATTCCCTACAAACATCATCTATTTTGGGGGGGCATTCTAGGTCCGACCAAGATTCGTATTTTCTTCTTATTTCGTCTTATTTTCTCTTGATTGCAGATATCAATTTCCATGTTGTGGTGACGTACTGTAAGGATGCAATCAGGGTTGACCGCATGTATGATAAAACCAATGAGATAAGAGGTTCGGTTTGCCAAATATCCCAAAATTTTGGGTATACCTTTATGGTTCGGTTCATCGAAAAGTACCATTTCGACCGCACACACATATATAAAGCATTTATCAAAACTATTATCTATGTAGAGGGATATATAACAATATAGAAGATGATACACTTATCAAAATATAGTTGTAAAATTTTAGGGCAGCCTGTCCAGCAATTGGGACAGTGGATGTAAGCTTACGAAACTCCCAAATGAATTACGGTTCTTGCATTTTACTCGACTCCTCGTTTGCGGGGACTGTCATCAGTTTTAAGGTCCTCGTTGCGGCGTCGCGATGAGGACTCCAACTCCGCGTCCATCATTTCGATTATTTTCCGGACTGAGGACTTTGCATCTCGCATTTTCTGCGATGAACACTTGACGTTCACGGTTCAGCTCCTCGTCTCAGGACTCTTTTTCTCACCCTCCTCAGAGGAGCGTGAGAAAAAGAGTCCTGAGATTCTTGTAGAAACGTCAGCCACCGTCAGCCACAGAGATCGCGTTCGATCACATTTCAGCCAGGACTTTGCTTTGAAAATGCGAGATGCGATTTTGCACCGAAAGTCCTCAGAATCCGGCCGCAAACGCGGCGTCGAGAAAAATGCAACAACTGTATTGCCAATACCGTATACGCATCCATAACCTTTAAGTATGGTACTCGCGCAATGCAAAGTCGGTATGAACAATGCCGATAAATCCGTCACAACCCCATACACATATACATATATCAATATTTTCTACCAAGCTCTACAAATTTCCACAAACCAATTTGCACATGGTTTGTTATTATTGGGAATACAAGGCTACCCTGATGATGCTATCTGTCAATGGGTTTGATGAATGGATAATGAAGGAGACATTACGTATTCAAAATGAATATCTTTGTATGATGAAGGCGACACTACATAATTATACATATTCATCTTATTTGAATATTTACAGTAATACAAATGGTGTTCAGGCGTTGTCAGTGTACCAAATTGCAAAGGGAGAGAGCACTGTGGTATATAAGATATCCACGATAATCCTATACCGTGTGCTGCCGCGATCGGATTGTAGTAAAACACAAACGAATACACGCACACCCATACACCGACATCCTGATGCATGCCAGCAGCAATCGTCACGTGTATCGGTGTCCCGCGAGCAGCCATGTTCGCGCGCCCACTGCAGCACCTGCAGATGCCCTCCTCGCGCCGCATGGTGACACGTGAAAGCGCCCCACGGGCAGCCATGTTCGCGCGCCCACTACAGCACTTCCAGATGCTCGCACCCCTCGCCACATCCTCACATGTATTGGCGTCCCACGGGCAGCCATGTTTGCGCGCCCACTCTAGCATCTCCAGATGCCCACCCCTCTCCGCCGAGTCCGACATGTGTTGGTGTCTCACGGGCAGTCATGATCACGCGCCCACTGAAGCACCTCCAGATGCCCACCTCCCGCCGCAGCGGCGCGTGTATTGGCGTCCCACGGGCAACCATGCTCGCGCGCCCACTGCAGCATCTCCAGATGCCCACCCCTCGCCGCACACTGACATGTGAAGGCGCCCTGTGGACAGCCATACAACCGCGCCCACTGCAGCACTGCAGCACCTTCAGATACCCTCCTCTCGCCTTTGCCTCACACGTGCTGGCGCCCGACGGGCAGCCATGCTCGCGCGCCAGAGTGAATACTACAATCTCCCACCACATGGTGACATGTGAAAGCATCCCACGGGCAGCCATGCTCGCGCGCCCACTGCAGCACCTGCAGATGCCCACCTTCCGCCGCAGCCGCACATGTGGTGTCGTACCACGGGCAGCCATGCTCGCGCGCCCACTCCAGCACCTCCAGATGCCCACCTTCCGCCGCAGCCGCACAATCATGTGGTGTCGTCCCTCGGGCAGCCATGCTCGCGCGCCCACTGCAACACATCCTCTGCTTGCCGCTTGCTCACATGCTATTTGCTTGTACTTGCGATATGCGCGCAGGTCAGGCGAAGATGCCATTGCCTTGAACGCCCATTCTGTGAGAGACACACATTCAGTTACTCTGCTGATGTGTATGGGCATAATACTGAGGTCAGCGAGTGCCACACACATGCAAATGCACGACTGCCGCAAGAGTTGACGATCGGTCCTATCTAAGTTTGACAAGATGCTACACGTCCAGCACCCACCTTTGCCTAGCCCACCATCCAGCGAACAGAGTTCGGAGAGAATATCACCCATAGTGAATATTGGGAACTTCTCCACACCTTCCCCGCCTCCACTCTCCTCCTTCCTCTCCATACAGCATCGGATACATTACATTGCCGGCCGGTGTTTATCGTTTCTGAGCGGCCAGCATGCTTTTCATTAGTGTTGTGCCACTCACTCTTTCCCGAAATGACGGAATGTTTCCTCTGCCTGTCTAGGCATGTTATGCACGTGGGAAGCAGTTTTATCTTGCAACAGCGATGACACTTCATATCGATTCGCTGTCATGACTCACCACTTCTTATTACGCCTTACCTTACACTTCAACATTTGGACAGTTACGACACACGCCAACACGTCCACAACACTGTCTCATTTATTTTTTTGTTCCCCGTCAATCTGCTCCCCACCAATTGCATAAAGATTCTCCTCTCGACGCTTGACTACAGTCACCAATTCACCCTCACCCATCATTGTCGCGTTAGCACATATATATCTTCCACATATTACGACACAGCACATCAACCGCCACCGCCATACTCTTCACAGACGATCGCATCGCTTGCAATAGAGAAGTTGATATCAGTAATTCTATACGAGGTATCACCACGGCTTACACACACAGTTGCTAGAGCATACATCTCACCGGACAGATACGATAACGAGCGGAGAGAGAGACTCCGTTGGCCCAGCTTAGCAGTGTCATACAGTACTATCGAGCGAAGGTAATACCATGAAATGCGCACATACAGTATGCACACACATCGGTACGAGTATGATGTACTATACACATTGTTGTAAGGATACCTAACCTATACACAAACTGTATGTAAACATGCTTGGTACGCATGAGATGACCCGAATCCCCTTCACGCATGATGTACGCGTCCCGTTGTTTTCCGGGACACGCTGTATAGTGTATGCACCAATGTTATATTTGAAATGCTCAGGCCATATCCATGGCTCCGGCGCATGGTTGATTCAATATCTTCCACATATACATATGGCAAAAATCTGTTTAACCCGAAAATAACCTCATATCCAATATGTTGATAAGGTTCGGTTCATTGTAATATCGATATATGGTCAACCCTGGTCGCAATACGGTTATATGGTACGGTACCGTCACATCACTGCCACCGGAAAAAATGCTTACAGATCATAATCAGGTGGACTGCGCCTGAAAACAGTGTACGGTCTCGCAACTTTCGGGTCTGAGTTCAACGAGCTTGGAGCAACGCCCCGGCCTTGATGCCAATGCTGAAGAGTAGCCCCTACCCACATCTCCGAGCCGTCGTTTCTTCCGGGTGCGGAGAGGTACTCGATTTCTGAATAACGACGGTATTGGTATACATAAATTTCAAAGGTTTCCTGCGGCTTCAGCAGAACTCATCTTGCGCGGGCCACGGCGCCGTCTGTTTTTGTCCGCGTCCCGGTTAAACTTATTTGTTTGACGCAAACACTGTTTGGTCTTCACGCGTCAGAGGGGGGGCGATAATTCAGCTAATTTTTATTGGGATGCCGCAACTAGAGAAATGTGTAAGTACTTTCTTTGTAAACAATATATATATATATATATCACTTTGCGATAAAACCCCCCCGTCCCCCGCCTCGATCATTATTTACATTTGAAACAATAAGGCAGGCATGGTATTGTTACATTCCTAAGTCTGTCGCAGTTTTGCCGGGCGTGACTAGCATTTTGATGCATGAAGTCACACACTCGGTCTGCATTCATCGGAAGCTCCATTGCTAATGTGATCATGGATATACTGAATGTATCGTTGCGATGCATACACGTATCCTCTAGAATTGCATTTAAGTAAGTTGTACTCTCAATCCATTTCTGTCATCGCGATCACGTCATGGATGATTCAAATACAGAGCACCATCGACATATCACACATCACCACTGTTCAGGTTCCTCATGCTTCACTGGAACTTGCATTTGAAATTTGGGATTTTTGAGAATGCATCAATATGGATTGCAAGCAAATTCCGTGTCAGCTTGATAAAATACAATTGTGTGGCTATGCACAACACATGCCCCCCTTGCATCTTCGAATTCTGCCGTCAGACCTCTATCTCTAGATAGATGAAGTGTTTTGTTGCTGACGACACCGATTTTCATTGAAAAATGTGTGTGCAACTAAATGCATCCCGACAAAATGCAACACTTCCTCAGAGTTGACCAAATGTGAGCCAAATACAGACTGGACATTGTTTGCAAATTTCAGCTTGACAAGAGATCGCCGACATTGTTTACAAAGTGGTACCATCCATATGGGTGTAAGCCCTCACGCGAGCACCTCAGACTGGAAGATATGCAGCTCTTGGTATGAAGTTCAATCACCTCGCTCAAAGTGCCACGGCATTTCGTATTCAGTGGTTCATCCTTGCTGACCTCGTGCCTTGAGTAGCTTCTCACGTGCTTCATAAAAGGCGCGGATATCCGCATCCGCTTCGGCATTCCCTGTACAAGACAAAGCCCAGTAAGGGCAGCCCCCCACCATGAACCATCGGAGCAATGAATGCACCGCATCTATACCGGCAGGAACCACAACCCTCCCTTAGCAAGAACCATGTAGAAGGTGGACATGCCCTGAAACATAAGACGAAGTCACCATCATGCGCAGGTAGCACATCTCTTTCAGCATGGTGTGCAAAACAATATGGCCTTTTCAGCAGTTAACTTTTCACTGGTACAGCGGCTCGTGTCATTTCCATTCAAGACTGCCAGGGTATAAATGGCAACCTGGCGACAGAGAGGGCTCTCCACGCGGCAAGCTGGCAACAGAGAGGGCGCTCCACGTGGCAAGCTGGCGACAGAGAGTGATCCCCACGTGGCAAGCTGGCGACACAGAGGGATCTCCACGTGGGCGACAGCTCTCACAGAGAGGGCTCTCCACGTGGCAAGCTCCACAGAGGATCTCCACGTGGCAAGCTGACGACAGAGAGGGCTCTCCACGTGGCAAGCTGGCGACAGAGAGGGCTCTCCACGTGGCAAGCTGGCGACACAGAGGGCTCTCCACGTGGCAAGCTGGCGACAGAGAGGTATCTCCACGTGGCAAGCTGGCGACACAGAGGGTTCTCCGCGAGAGGCACCTGTTAAAGCAGGCCGCCCAGTCACGCCAGCCGCTGGTGAGGTTCTCGCCGCAGGCACCTCCCTAGAGCCACGGCCCGTATCTTCTCCCCATGCAACACGCGTTGCTGGGGGCAGCCCCATGGCTCGCTGCACGGGAGCTTGGCCGGAAGAGGATCCTGCAGGTCAGCAGTGAGCACGGCGAGTGAGTCCATGGGCAGTGAACACGACGAGTGAGTCAGTGGGCAGTGAACACGACGAGTGAGTCAATGGGCAGTGAACACGACGAGTGAGTCAGTGGGCAGTGAACACGACGAGTGAGTCAGTGGGCAGTGAACACGACGAGTGAGTCAGTGGGCAGTGAACACGACGAGTGAGTCAGTGGGCAGTGAACACGACGAGTGAGTCAGTGGGCAGTGAACACGACGAGTGAGTCAGTGGGCAGTGAACACG
>LGRX02022413.1:0-25719 GCA_001247695.2 Cymbomonas tetramitiformis
TGATTGACTGGTGCGCTTGAGCGGGCGTCGGGGACGCTGTGGTTCTGCAATGTTTGATTGGCTGGTGCACTTGAGCGGGCATCGGGGAGGGCGCCGCAGTTTCATGACACTTGATTGGGGACATCGGTGCAGATTCCGCAGCGAAGGGGCGCGGCAGTAGTGGTCGATAGGGACGAATACCTCAAGCCCGAGACAACGGCGGAAGGCCTCGCTAAGCTGCGCCCGGCATTCAAGAAGGACGGGTCTGTCACAGCTGGCAATGCCTCGGGGCTCAACGACGGCGCTGCGGCTGTGATGGTGATGAGTGGGCGCGCCGTTCGGGCCCAAGGCCTGAAGCCCCTCGCGCGGATTGCGGGGTATGCCAGCGCCGGGGTGGATCCGAAGATCATGGGCACTGGTGCTGTACCCAACCTTTCCTCCCCTTTGCCTCGCGAATCGGATTGGGGACTGCTTTAGTGGTCTGGCTACGCTGCAGCTCCACCGTCACAACTCTCCTTGCTGGCATTTCCAGATCATGTACAGATAGTGGCATCTGCCAGCTACCTGCACAGGTGCCGCCGTGCACAGCTGCCTGCACAGGTGCCGCCGTGCACAGCTGCCTGCACAGGTGTCTGCAACACATATGACAGGGCCCCTTGTGAGCAGGCGGAACAAAACATACGCTCTGCATGCTGGTTGAGAGTTGTATCCACGATGTTGAGTGTCTACTCTCGTGAAGGGGCTCTACTCTTGTGAAGTGCCGCCCACTGAGCCCCCCTAGCACAAGAGTGCACTAGACTTGTCGATCTCATCGGAGATCTCCACTAGGCCATCTGATCGATGGATCATCTCATCGTTCGTTGCTACAAATATGCAGTTATGCACAGTGTGTCGCGCAGTGTCACGTCCCATCATGATCATCGTCATGCGCCATGGCGTTGCGATGACATCTTTAATGCCCCCTGGGGGAGAACAAATTGGGAGAACAGCGCGACGTGATTAATTATTAATCCAACGTAGCGCGTTCAGATGTTCGCATTCTGACTTTTGAGCGTGAACATGCTGAGCATTGTGCCTGCCACGCCATGACGTTCGGGTGGCGTCGTGGCGTATAGACGCGAACACCGTGGCAACCTGTTAATGTCGTTTGGCGATTGTTGGATCAATATTCTGTCGTCGTTGCCCGTTGCGATTTGAGCATCGCTGCTGCTGCTGCTGATTAAAGTAAAGGTAATTTGCTCTGGTCGGTCACATAAATGTCAGTGGTTTGGGCCCGAAATGATCGGCACACAAGATAGCACACGTCTGCGGGTGCGGTGGGACTGCCAGTCGAGCCACTGACACATGCGGCGCGATGCAATGACGCGTTGTTCTGAGTGTAGTCGGGGTGGGCCGGTGCTGAGCTGTGATGTGCCTATGCTTGGGGCGCTGTTCGCAGGGCCCATTCCAGCATGTACGAAGTGCCTCGCGAAGGCGGGGTGGGCGGTGCAGGACCTGGACCTCATCGAGGCCAACGAGGCATTTGCGGTGCAGGCCATCTCCGTGAACCGCGGGCTCGGCTGGGACGTGGAAAAGGTGAATGTCAACGGCGGAGCCATCAGCATTGGTCATCCAATAGGAGCCTCTGGTACCAGGTGAGATGGCGCTGCCTCCGTGTTTGCCCATGGGTGCAAAAGCACGGGCGTCCCGAGTGGCCACGGTAGTTATTTGCTCACGGCTGAAAGACCGCACATGCTATCAGTTCTTGCAGTGTCAGTCCAATCATCGATCAGCATTCTTTGATTCACGATGCGCCGAGAAATTTCACGATGAGGAAATCTGCAAGACTTTTGTGCAATCATGCATCAGTCGCAGTTGAAAATGCTGGTCAACGTTCTCCTCCTGCATGCGTTGACCACTCGTAAGTGGCCACGCCACAAAAATCAGTGGCCACGCACGCCTCCAGAATGGCCAGACTGAATATTTTTAGCGGCACAGTAAAATCATGATGACTGGAACAGTTTTCTGACATTATTTGAGCCTGGTTCACAAAAGGCAAAGTCCACTTTTGATCTGCATCCGCAGTCCTCAGGGGCTCGTAGCTGCGCAAGCGCGTGCACTAACATAACGCAGTTTCTCCTCCCTGACAGCTGCGCGAATGTGCGCGCTGTCGGTGTCTGCAGTCCTTATTCGCTCATGCCAGTGCGAGCGTGCCCGCCATCACTGTCTTCACTGCGACCTGCAAACTGAGTTTGCGGTTTGGTGTTTGATTACACGCTATGATGGGTTGAAACGCGGTTTGCACATGGGGAATGGGCAAACTGTGGAGTGCCCTCCTCATGGCAGCTTATCATCAGCTGCACCTCTTAGGCATCTCAATACCAAGTTTCTTGGGAGGAGGGACAGAAAATCTGCTTGCCCACAAGATGGCAGCCACAGTGGAAGTGATGCTGCAGGGCTCTATGTGTGGGATGACAGGATCCTGGTGGATTTGCTGCATGAGATGGAGAGGAGAGGAGCTGGGAAGGGTCTCGCGACACTTTGTATTGGAGGTGGTCAAGGGGTTGCCATGGCTGTGGAGCGATGCTGAATTGTGTTGATTGCTATTTAGCCATGAATGATCAAGTCAAGCTTTCAGGGCAATCCGGATATGCATCTCAAGGGGAGTATGTTTGGTTACTGATGTTGTGATTCTTCCTTAAAGCCATAAGTAAGGTAGCGTGGGGGGATGAATGAAGGCAAGCTTGCCTTTTATGATGTTTTACTGGATTAAAGTAGATGCAAACTTACTGGCGACATATATGTGTGTGTGCGCGATTGTGAGCCACTGGGGGGCACGCCAGCAGGGTCCGCTCACTCCGTAACCCAGAGACCAGCAGTTGTGTGGCGATGATCGGTCACATCGTTTCATCTTTCCATGCTGCTTTGCATTTGGGTTGGGAATATGTATGCGTTTGTGGTATCTTGTCACGGCCCCGCCCTGCTCTTGATTTGCTTCTCACATCCACGGGGATGATGGTGGGCTGGCTTTTGTTGGCCGATCTCATGCCGTTCAGTGTGTGTGCGCGCGCGCGTTGAAAAACATTTTGGGGTGCCCAGAGCGAGCCGGGGAGACCTTGGTGGATCGTGCACCGCAGCTGGGGATGTCCTGTTTGGTTTGGAACCTTTAGCTTGCCTGGGCTTGAGTACCGGAATGGAATATTTCCATGACGGACCTGCGGTGCAAAGCTGGATGAGCCCCCATCTACCCCACATTTTCAGCTGTGATTCGTGTTTGTGGTGGGTCTGCTTTGCGCTTAGTTTGGGATGTGTCGAAGCAAATGGTATCTTGCCACGGTCCCACCCCGTTCCTAAATGCTTCTCACTCCACTGGGATGATGATGGGCTGGCTTTTGGTCGGCAGATTTGATGTTGTTCAGTGTGTGTGTGTGTGTGTGTGTGTGTAAACTGTTTATGTCCAGTGCCTTGGGGCTTTTTCACCTGCCGGGGACTGGTGGTTGACAGCCACTTTATGGGGTACTGGCGGATCGCTGTGAACGGGGACGGCCACTGGAATGATTTGGATGATGGGATGTGGCTGTCCCTGTGGTACCCTTCTGGCGGGTACTACCTCTTTGAGGGCGTCGGGGATTCGTCTGCGGCTGGCTCTATTTATGTCCAGTGCCTTGGGGCTTTTTCACCTGCCGGGGGACTGATGATCGACACCCACTTTATGGGGTACTGGCATCTCGTTGTGCACGGGGACGGCCACTGGAATGATTTGGATGATGGGATGTGGCTGTCCCTGTGGTACCCTTCTGATGGGTACTGCCTCTTTGAGTGCGTCGGGGATTTGTCTACGGCTCGCTTTTTGGGAGTGTCTTGGATTCGTCTGACGCTAGCTCCCTCTCCGTGTACAGTGCTCATGGTGATTAAACTTGCCGGGGGACTTGTGTTCTTTGACCTTGATATGAAGTACTGGCGGATCGCTGTGAACGGGGACGGCTGCCGGGTGGAAGTGGGTTTTGGGAGGCGGTTATCCCTGTGGTGCCATTCTGGCGGGCACTGCCTCTTGGAGAGCTCGGTAGATTCGTCTGTCGTGCTGCGAGGAGAGGCAGAAGGTGGTGATGTACACCTTCTGTGTGTTTCCCTTGAATTTTGTGGGGAGCACTTAGGTGCCCGCATGTTTCCTTTTTTTTACATGGGGTGTCCATGCTGTGTGGTGTGACTGCATTCATGGCATAACCATGGACCAACAGGTCCCATCCATCGACCGGGAGCCACTGGGGGGCATGCCAGCAGGGTCCGCTTACTCCGTAACCCAGAGACCAACATTTGTTTGGCGACGATCGGTCACATCGTATCATCTTTCCATGCTGCTTTGCATTTGGGTTGGGAATATGTATGCGTTTGTGGTATCTTGTCACGGCCCCGCCCTGCTCTTGATTTGCTTCTCACATCCACTGGGATGATGGTGGGCTGGCTTTTGTTGGCCGATCTCATGCCGTTCAGTGTGTGTAAACTGTGTATTGTTCATGATGACTTTTTGACACCATTCATAGTGTGCTCAAATCTTCCGAGTACTAAGGTTGGATTCCGGCTCTCATTAATAGGTGAACGGCTGGATGGCCGCATTTTCTCATAGTAGTAGATGGAAGTTTTCATTACACATGGCTACTACCTTGACTCGGACATATTTACTGGGATCAGTAAAGGGGACTATGTAACTCGGGAATACATCGAAGATATATCTCGTACCTTTAACCTTGTGATGTTGCAGGTAGTTTAAGGGAGTCAAGTTTGTCGAGACTGTGAAACCAGCGATAATAATACGGCAATCCTCACCTATGAGTGTACCTTGCATACTTTTCGGATGGGGTTGATAACTGCCGCACGCACAGGGAGTTGAACACTGATTTCAAGAAATTGATTTCTGGGGTTCTGCTTCAGTATGCGCGTGGGCATACACTGAATATCGAAATGTGCGCGTAGGCAAGTGCTTTAATGGCAGTCTGTGCATAGGCAAATGATCTGATTCCAACCATCACGCAGGCAATTTATGTTAATATAATGCATACTTCTATATCCATGAAAATCATTTGCCTACGCGCATCCTGCTATCAAAATAATGAACGCTGCTCGCATCGTGCATGCACTCCCAGCCGTCGCGCCAAAGGTGCTTTATACGGTAGCGGATCATTTGTCCGGCACGAGTGGTCATTTTTGTCGCAAGCTGTTTTGTCGCAGCCCGCGACGAAATTGAACCAAAGGTCATTTTTTGTCGCAAATTTTATCGAATACCGGATAGATTTATCAGAGTTTTTACGAAATAGAATAACAAATGAGAAAGGGAGTCGGCTGTAAACATTGACCAAATCTCCGCGCACGAAATTCGCAGGTACGGATATCCTAGAGTAGAAGCATGCAACCAGACTTCGCAAAAGGCATATATTGTTTTGCAATACCGAGACATATAATATAGGGTTACCTTTGCAGTGCGCGTAGGCAAATGCCATATATGGTGGAATGCGGGTACCCTCTCCTTTTTGTCGCCATAATGGGGGGTTTTGTCGCCATGCAGAATTTTCAGGTTGGTTGCAGAATTTTCCGCGGGAAAATGATCCGAACCCTTAGAAATACCATTTCAGTTCTTGTTCTGTCATTTTTTATCTCATGAAATTCTGCATCGGCCATCGTCAAGTTGGCAACACAATTCGAATTAACAGCATCATTGCCAGCTGTTCGTCTACTGACGCGAGCACGTGACACCGAGAACACCAGACCGCATTCTGACCTGCGCTCAAGATGAACGAAGTGCCAATGAGAATATGTTCTGATCGTGATGCGATGGAATCGTTGGATTCCATTCGACACGAAGGAGCTGCGGCAGCAGTCTAATAGTCCTTTTACCTGTGACAATCGCGTACCGGTCCTTTTCAAATAGCCTCGTGACGGCGGCACACCTGCCGCCTCTCTTTGCTGCGAAAGCCATATAATCTACTTTACTTTCTCGCACCCGATTTTTCCAATTTTCTTGTATGTTCCACTCTTCCTCTTTTTTTGCTACAGCTTGCAACGCCTGCAAGTCCCGCTCGTGACGGAGCGACGCATGGGCGCGCACGCAGCGTGCTTGGAGCTCTGCATTTTGTCGTTTCACTTTAACCATATTGACATACTGTTTCTCGAAGGAGCGATCACCTGCAGATATTCATTAAGTTCGTGGCAATTGCTGCCTGAATGTATTGGCGAGAATTATCGCAGGTTTTATCTGAGATAAAATAGTTTTTAGACAGTTGATTTTCAATTAACTCAATGGTTGATATTGACAACTACTACTACGGTAGGGGGAATTCTCTTTTTTATGCGCTCGGCTTGGGTCTCAGTTTGACCGTGACGTCCGTACAGCTGGGTCTGTCGGCTTGGTTTCGATCCCCAACGCTCGGTCTGACTCCGCGTGTCAATTCTACAGGCAATCGGCGTATTCCTTAGGCGCTTAGCTTTGAATCATAATGAGAATGAGGGCGACGTCCGTACAGCTTGTCTGTCGGCTTGGGTTCGATCCCCAACGTACTGGCTGACTTCGCGGCTCAACGAATTTTGCAGGTATACTGCCGGTTGCCAGACTGCGTGCGTCTGCGAATATGTTTACTCACCTCAGCTGCTTAGAACTCGCTGCTTACAAGAGCTACATTAGCCCCTTAGAATTTGCTGCTTACAAGAGCTACATTAGCTGCTGAGATTTTGTAAGCGATCACGCAATGATGCTGTCTTCCCGCATTCACTCCTTGATTTAGTATGCAGTATTTAGTGGGGACTGTCTACCGGTGTACTGTTTGAATTTGTAATAATTAATTAACCATACTATATTGCCGTATTCGGTGTCTCACCTTATTATTATTCACTGTTTGAACTTGTGAGCAATAATCCAGGTGTCTTTCTTACCGTTAGTAAAATTATCTTCTTGCCCCTCAACAAAACTAAATGCTTGACATCACTAACTAGCTTATTGTAGAAATATGACGACTTGCTTATCTTTACGCAGAGTTGAATTCGCCCCAAGCTCATGCATATACATATCGGCGACAAATTTCCCTCCGTGGGACTTTTTGTTTTCATGGCGGCAAATTTTCCTCCGCGAGACTTTTTGTTTTCATGGCGGCAAATTTTCCTCCGCGAGACTTTTTGTCGCGGCGACAAAATTTCCCTCATGGCGACAAAAAAGCCCCTGGCGACAAAAAAGAAAACCCCCGCGTGGCGACAAATTTCCCCGGTTCGTTACCTGGAATCCGCGTAGGCAAATGATTTTAATGTGGAATGCGCGTAGGCAAATGACTTCAATGTAGAATGCGCGTAGGCAAATGATTTTAATGGTGGAATGCGCGTAGGCAAATGATTTCAATGGTCAACGAATAAAAATTAATTTCGTAGGTAAATGAAATTAATAGTGAGATATCCGTAGACACATTCATAAGGGTGTATATGGCTACATATATCATTTTAGCTCATGCCGGATGCATAGGTGGCTACATATATGCAAAAATGAATGCAGAATGCATGCAAGAATGAATCCAGATACACAATATGCAGACAATAATGCAAGAATGGATGCAGATACACAATATATGTCTTCGCACAAACAACTGATTTAGGGTTTGCCTGAATGCAGATATATATGTCTTCACACAAACAACTGATTTAGGGTTTGTCCCAGAATTAATACAGATAATGTCCCAGGTCACAGCTATTCCAGTCCAGCTTCCAGCTTACTAAGTCACAGCAACTCATCTCAGTCTTTAGACTACACATTCACCCTATACGTACGAGGGCATTTTGAAGCACGGTGTCCCGTGCGCTTGCACTTTGAACAAGCGAAGCTCCTCTTGTTCCCTCCAAACCTCTCTAGGGCACCCGCCTTGCGCTTCTGCATCTTGGGCCTACCCTTCCTTTTTGGTGCTGCAGGCGGCAGCTTCAAAAGAGGGTCATACAGCTCATGCGCATGTGCCTCCGCCAGGTTCGGGACATCCGGAAAGTGAAGGTCCAGGGGGTATTGTGCCTTCCAGCCAGCCACCGTCTTCATGGGATCCGCAAACTTTTGCCAGTCAAAGCCAGCAAAGCGTGCGTGTGCAACATTGTGGTGGCAAGGGAGACCGGTTAGAGCAGGCACACCCGACAATCACAGCTTGCAATTCTCACCAACTTACTGGTGTATCCAACACCTGGGCGTGCCGTGGATTCCACACGAGCGATGCTCTTGTTGCCCCCCTCTGGGAAGGTGAGGAGACACCTGATGTGAGTGTCTGTGTTTTCGCCAAGACATCATCCATCCTGCTGAGCACCGCTCTGGGAAGATGACGTGTGGCGGTAAGCGCCTCCCTCTTGTTGTCAGTGAACCGCCGTGCACTGTCTTTGACCAGGCGAAGCAGAGCTACGGTCATGTGCACCCCAGAGGAAAACTTCTTCCTCACTTCGTCGTTCACAGCATTCGTGCCTTCCATGTTGTTCACCCACCCCCCATGCAAGTTCCCACAAGCCGCAATGTACTGAGTATCATCTGGCACCTGACTCAAGTATGCCGCAGCTTGAGGGGAATCTATGGCCTTGATCTCCTCGAGTCTTGCTAGTGTCACTGCCTTCTCCCAGAGTTGCCTTGCCTCCGATCCACCAGGCTTCACAGTCGTCGACACGTTGTCCCCGCGGTGTCGGGCAGAATTGAAGGCCTTGCTGCCGTTCGTCATCGACGACGTTCCCCCACGCCGCTTCAAGCCCCTTGTCTTGATCAGAGATCCCACGCCGCTCAGGACGGTCATAATTATGCATCACCATAAGCATCCTTGGAAAAAAGCAACTGCAGGGTGTGGGAATGCTCGTTCTCGTTCGTGAGCAGGCAAGAGTACGTGAGTGGCACAACATGGTGGTCGCTATCCAACGCGACCGAGCGTGCACAACAAGATGCCCGCTGCGTTGCTACGCATGATTGTTCGCACCGTCGCTATAGCTGATAGGGATCAGGGTGTCGAGCTGATGCTTTCTGGAAATCGATGGGGGATGTCCAACCAAGACAGTACGTCGCTCCCGCCTCCTCCACTGAATACTTGCCCGCCTTGGAACGATCCCATCGCTCGCGCTCACTCGCAGCCTTCGATTTCTGCTCGTAGAGGAACTCCTTGTGCTCCACGTCAATAAGCACCTCAAGCATCTGCGCTGAGGTGAGCGTCACCAGCTGGCACGTGTGCCCTTGTTCCCGCAGCATCTCTGCGAGAACTGGTAGCTTGGCAAGCTCCCCGCCCGGATCCCCTCGCACGCAGCTTCGCCTCCGCCTTGGACATCACCGTTTGCACACGTGGGTGGCGGTGGGCTCCATAGTTACTGCAGTACTGCTGCATATATATGTTTTCAGCTGCTTCAGGTTGTACGTATTCATGTTGTCGACGAGTTTCTGAGTCGCGATCGGCGGCAACTGCTCTGGAGTATACGCCGTGGAAGGAGTGCCCTTCTTGATGGCATTGACTGCGTCACACGTTTGGGGGGTGTAGGTGGTGCAACGCCACAGACCATCCTGCTTGAAGGGGCGCCACTCTATGCAATGCTGGCAGGTGCCGTCCAGCGCACACCCAGCAAGAAGGTGGTCCACATTTTTTATACACCGCTTGCCCAATCCAGGATGCTTTTGCTTGCCAAACTGAGGCAGTTTCCCATCACGCTCAGAAACCTCCGACATTCTCAGCAGCGCTGCATCACGCGAAGGAAAGAGTTTGCCCACAAACATTAGGTGGTCCAGGGGTGTGGCCTTCAATGTCTGCAAGGTGGTGGGAAGCTCAGCCGCCTCTGATGACGTGACTTTCAGGGTCCTGAAACAAGGCTTGCTTCAACTTCTTGCGGCGGTTCTTGGCGCACAGGCGCTTTTGCTGTCGCCGACGCTCAGCATACTGCTCAGCACGGTCAACAGTGGGAGGATCCTCCTCCTGCTCCTCCGATCCCTCGTCTTCGATAGTCTCCTCTTGTTCTTCGTTTATATCCTCTTGTTCCGTGCCCATCTCTTCCTCAATTGTGCGACAAGGTAGTGTGTGCGTGAAAATACAGAAGTGAGGATGGGATGCGTGAACATGAAAGTGAGGGAATGTACCTGGCGAGGGTGGCCTTGCAGGGGCAGACATGCTCCTTGGCGGTCGCACGTTGGGGTCGCTTGACTTGGTGCGGCTTCGCGTTAATGGCATGTCATGTTGCGGCAAGGAGACATGTGCGGCTGTTGTGCTTTCCTGCGCTGCGACTGGCGTGAAGTCTTCTGGTTCAACTCCTGTCCCTCCTGCTAAACGTCTTTTCTTGCGAGCCATGCCGACTGCTTAATTCATGCGACCGGTGAACATGAATGCAGAAGGCTGAGTCGACAGTGGATTTAAGGGTGGCATAATTAATCGGGAATACAAAATGACTAAATGGCGAATATAAATGAGGTCTTGTAATTCGAATATATTTGATGTCATATGCCATCTATCGTTTGTCCTATGAACTATCACTAGGTGCCACGGAGGTACAAGCGGTTCAGCGTGTGCAATATTTTGCGTCCGGCACACCCCCTTCTTCTAAACAATTTATTGCATGAAGCATAATTCTTCCACCATTCGATTCTAAAGCGTTCGTATTCATTAGGTGAATACCTTTCGTTTGAGCTATCGATTGGCCCCATCCGCAACCGCATCAGCTTAGCATTCAGTCGCAACTGCAAGCTAAGTTGGTGCGGTGTGAGATGGTTCCAACCACTTGCGGCTTTGCATAATAGGGGTTTTCGTGAGAATCGTCTCACGAAATTTGGCCGTGATATTGTTCATAGCAATATCAGTGTAATCTCAAGATCATATGGCAAGCCGTTGAGTATATTAAAGACGGTCGCGTGCTGGCATGATGCCTTTTGGGTTTGGGTTTCAATGTACCCAAACCCTGCATCAGAGGTTGTGCGTTTGAGGGTGCACCAATATTGCTGTTAGCAATACTTTTGCCAAGTATCGTGCGCTAGAACTCACGAGAACCCCTCCGCTGTTTGAGTTTGTATGCGATGTGCATGAAAGTTATAAGGGCCTATCAGCTTAGCTCGCAGTCGCGACTGCAAACTGAGCTGATGCGGCCACGGATCGGCTCAATCAAGAGCTCAAAAAATATTCCTATGAGTCTAAATGATATATCTATGTGCGTTACGAACGTTGGAAAAATGTGTTCCTAATCTAATTTACTCGCAAACAGTGTGGGGTATACGTGCAGTGAAGCCTTAAGCGAAAGCACACTGCGTCCGGATCGAGTTTGGCGGTGATTCCTTATCTTATGTAAATTGCATGCATGTGCACGTGTCACAAATTCAGTCCCGAAAACAGGACATCATTTCTATTCCTCATTTTTACACAAATCTATTCCTAAATAACCATTTCCCGGATTTAAGCTTGTCCACGGTATGTCTACGGATTATCGCGTATTAATTTCATTTGCCTACAGGCAGATGACCATTAAATTCATTTGCCTACGCGCAGACCACCATTAAAAGCATTTGCCTACGCGCATTCCACATTAAAATCATTTGCCTACGCGCATTCCACATTAAAATCATTTGCCTATGCGCATTCCACATTAAAATCATTTGCCTACGCGCATTCTGTCATATGTGGCATTTGCCTACGCGCACTGCAAAGGTAACCCTATAACGAATATATTACACCGATACCACCGACAATTACTGTAAGAACTACTAGTCAAACATCCTACACATGGCAAGCCTAAAACTATTCGAGATTCGCCGGTGTTGTCGCTGTTGGTAATCATTATTCTTCATCCACAACAAATCCTGCATGCGCACATCTACATAGTCAGTCAGAAAGCAATATTGTAACACGTGAGGGCACTAGTTATGACGCAACAGTGCGGGAGATTGATATTATATATATATATATATATATCAAGCAAAGTCGCAGTAAATTATCCTGCAAAAGAACATAGTGCGCTAGTTAGTCAGAAGTGTTGGGAGTCGAACCCAAGCCGAAGGGTAAAATGCCGGACAGCCTCTCGCTTGCCTCTTTGACGGATCGACGGTCCGATTGTTCGGTTGAACGGTCCGATTGGAGTCGTATTTCCCGCTGTTGACACTCGCTCGACAAGTTTCGAATTCTCGACGAATCGACGTTCCGATCTTTCGGTCGACCGTCCGATCGGTCGATACAGGACGGTCGCGGTCGCATCTTCTATAGACGAGCGACAACTTCACGATCGTGTCTTCGGACCGAATCCATTAGCACGCGAAATACGACGGTCCGATCGTTCGCGCGGTCGAAGATCCGATCGGTCGGTCGAACATAGTCTAAGGAGGACGGTAGCATCTTCTAGATCCCTGCGACAATTTCAAGATATTGTCTTCGAGGGACCGCTCAACCGACGGTCCGAACGTTCGGTCGACGGTCCGATCGATCGGTCGAAAAATGGTCGATGGAGAACTGGCGTATCTTCCAAAGGCTTTTGACAAAGCTGAAGATCATAATTTTCCATGTCGAAAACTTTTGGGCAGTCTTGACAGTGTTCCGATGACGATGTCGTTTCGTCCCTCCACCTTTTTGTGAAATCGTTGTTTGCCCCATTAGGGGGAAAAGCAAAGTTCTCGGTTTCTTTTTAAAAGATTCTCTTTCCTGACCTGTGACACGCAATTTTTCTTGCGACAGCTACAGAAATGGCCACTCATGCGACAAAAATGACCGGGTTCTGCTTTATACACATATTTAGGCAGCACGCAGTAACAACTTTACCTCACATCTTTGTAGTATTCACTCTCGCTTACCACCACGCATTGTGCGATTTGTACCAAGCAACAGAGGCATCCGATAAGTAAATCAGGCCGTGATAATCACGCCGCGTGTCCCGGCGCGATCGGGGCACACAAGGCTGCATTGGGGATTCACGGCAGTCGATAGATTTCATAAATGGTAGTGACGAATCCACTGTACAAGTCAGGTCGGTCCTTTCAAATGCCGGGGGGGATGCCCCCGACAGGACTAGAAGCTGTGCCCTATCGCTCGCTAGTGCGATCGCTCTATATCAGAGATTCGGAGCTACAGGAGCAACTTGGTACGGTACTCTGAACGAGCGTATGCAATGGTATCCTTGTACAGTTTACCTCACATCTTTGTGTTTCATATCGTTTGACTCATGATATCGGCGTTCCGTATGTAACGCAGATTAGAATCGGAGTTTGGTATTTAACACATTATGTTTATGACCCATATTTAACATATCACCTGTATGCATTGTATTAAATCATATAACATTTGTATCCAATATTTAGCACATTAAATCGATGCGTTCCATATTGAACACTTTAATTGTGGGTCATATATCTAACCTATAAGATTGGTGCTCCATATTTCACACATTAGGGCGGGTTTCCGTATCTAACATGTTGCATGTGTGTCACATGTTATTTTGACACATTAGAAACGATGTTACATATTTACCATGGTTTGGGTCTCATCTTTACCATATTAATTCGGCGTTCCATATTCAACACATACCTTGAGTGTAGGCCTCCGACGGATGGCTCTTGTGGCAGCGACGATACGACTATGAGGAAACTGGTGTAATAGGAAAGAAAGAGGAACATCTGCTCCGTCCGATCCTAAAGAAAGTAGGCTTGAGTTGACAGGAGTTGAGGCACAAGGAGGACAGTGTCAGTAGTCAACAACAACGATGTTGTTGACAGGCAGGGCCATCGGAACTAGATCACAAAACCCAATGTGACGCGCGTCACCCGGTTTCCGCAAAGCCAATACCTTCCTCCCCTAAGGCCTCAACCATCTCCTCTTCCACCTCCTCATGCACCTCATAAAAGAACACGTACAGGATAATCGCAAAAGTCACCACCACGGTGACGGCAGTGCGCTGCATAGGCTTCGGCAAACTTTCATAGTAGACACGAAAGGCAGCCAAGCTGGGTGCCGCAACTCCGCCTCCAGTGTGCTCCACTAACGTGGTGGTGGTGGCTAGAACCTGCCAGTCCCGCAGGAATGCATAGTACTCAGCGTCTTTCCCTCTTCTGAGAAAACAGCGTGCTCGGCCTCTCATGCATCCACTTTGTATGCACAAGGTCAAGCGTACAATGTCGCATCACGATTGGATGTCATTGTTCATACACTCTCAAAGGCCGTTAGGACACTCGCCTGGTTCTCAATTTGCGAGATCACGTCGTCCACCTCTTTATGCGCTCTTTCGATTTGCGCCTCACTGTTCAGGCTTTGCTTTTCTTTTAAAGTTTGCCGCGGTTTGGACTTAGTTTCCAGGTTCGCCATTAACGACATGGCGCCGTTCGACAGTGGGCGCGCCTTGGGCAGTGCGAGCCGTCCGAAGGAAAAGACGTGCTCCGCACGCATACCGACAGCGCCATACGCTTTCGCGGCACCGCTCCCTTCGGAACTCATCTTCCCAGCCCAGACATCCAAATCATCGAGCGTGTTCCGCTCGTCATGGTTCAGTGGAGCAGGCCCGAGGGGTACCTGTGCCCATGAAAACGCAGTCTCCAGAGGGGCAGGCGATGTTCAGCATCTAGGGATCAAGCATATGCCATACGGAGCAGGGTCCGTGCGAGTATCCTTTGATGTGCTTGGAAAGAATCTGGTTCAGGTGAAGCTAAAGTAGGAAATGGCAGCTACCCGGGTAACGCAGGTTTGGGAGAGTGTAACGGGAGGACACCTAGAAGCACAGCAAGTCGAACTTGCAGCCTCAGTCAGGGTCAGGTGTAACAAGCGTTAAAACTCGTTCGTAGCAAAACGGTAAAACAGCAGCGGGTGTGCAAAACCGCTCATACAGAAAGTGAAAGTGCCTGCAACTTGTAGGCTGGAATATGAAGTTGGAACAACGGCCTTCGCTCGCCAGTATGCAAACCAAAATGATGGCACAAAGCACAAACAATACATTCTAACAGGCAGATTGCATCGTCATACAGATGGAAAAGTGCCATCACGTGCCTCTCACGCAATAGTGCAGTTTCGTCGAGCAGATAGCATGTGACCAGCTACCTACGGGGATTAACTTGTTTAGTGGCGTGTCACGGTAAACCTAGATATTGAGCGCAACTTCTAAATAAAGCACTCGGCAGAGATCACCTTTTCTTTCTTCTCTTCAGACTTTAAGAGCCAGTCAGACACTTCTTCGAGCAAGCCGCCGGATTGCTTATGGAGAGACGAAACCTCGACGCCAGTTGCAATACCTTCGTGGATCGTATCAATAGGTGCGCCAAGCTCTGCGTTGGGCTCGGGACAAGTATCCTCCTGCTCCGTGCGACGAGCACCCAGTTCCAAGTCAGCCTGCTCGATGTCTTTAATTCTTTGCTCAATTTCAGCTTCAAGCAGGGCCAGCTCTGCCACTTGATCTTCGGTGAGCTCCTCCATGATTTTCTTCGAGGACGCGTGTAGATGTTAGCGCGAAAACAAGATACACACGAGGCTATCCCACCGCCACGAGGTTCGAATCTTCGTAAGCTACGTAGCGGTTATTAATTCAAACTGCTGATGCAAGTTGACAGGTAAGAGCTTATCTGTGTCCTTTCCGCATACACCGTTAACCATCATGCCCTGTAAGTAAGGGATGAACTTTCTACAGGTTGTACTTGGTCTTTCGTTTGAACTTTCATAGTTCTTTACGAGGGCAGGGTGCAGCCTAAAAAGGGTAAAAGGCCATTTTCGGGGGGTATGACGCCAAAAATCATATTAATTCGGGGAATTGGAATTTGGGGTAGGTGTGAGTGACGGACTTGTAGGTCTAGTCATCTGGGATGTCTAAAAAAATTGGGAACCTACTTCCAAATTCAAGTTTTTGGGTTGTTTTCCTACCAATTTTTTTGAAGTGACAGCCTGCGTTTTTCTGACCCCTCATACACCTTTGACTTGGCGCCGCGAGACAAGGTTGGGGGGGCCACCTAACACGTGGTATGCTGAGTGAAGGTGGGGGGTCCCTTTGCTTCCACCACATGGACAAGGTCCCCCCCACCTTAAGTCCCCCCCAACCCCCCACCTTGTCCACATCGAGAACTGTGACACCATTCTCGATTCTCATTCTTGATTCGGTTTCTGGCCGAATTGTGTGTTGTCCAAGAAGTTCAACTGTTCCAAGAACTGAACTCCAAGCGGTCCCGTCAGATTTTCGGCGCAGAAAGGCAACCGAACCCTATTTCAACGATTATGTCCACTGTATTTGTACATTAAATCATGCAAGCGTTTTTGGGGGCTAAGAAGCGCAAGTCGGCCGAATGTAGCCACCCACAGTGGATAGGGGCTTCCCAGGACGATTTCGCCTTTTTTTTTGCGAAATATAGGAACCCCGGCGAAATCGAAAAATTTCGCGAAATTTGGGGCCCTTTTTGGCGAAATTTCGCCCCCCGCCCCCCCCGGTAAATTTGCCGAAATTCTCGAATTTACCGTCGCGGGCGCCCTTAGCGTGCGTGAGAAGCTTATAATGCCGCGCACATTTTGAATTTCCAGTTTTTTTTTGTTTTACCTTAATTATAGGAAAGTAGATATATAGCAATATATATACTCTTCTGTTGAGTGTGAAAGCACAGTGAGACAGGGTTTTTGATGGAGGACGTTATATATATATATATATATATATAAGTCACTCCAAAGAAACGCAGTGATCCGGTCGAACTAAAACTGGCTTAGATAAAATAATTGGTGTTTTATCTAAGTTGTGCGGAACGGACGGTCGGTCGGAGCGAAAGCAGGTGACAGGGTGACAGGGCTACTCAGAGCAAGGGGTGAAACTAGGAGGAACCAGACCCCCCCATACAGTGGGGAAAGTCAGGGTCTCCGTCACACCACCTCACGCCGAAGGTGTGAGTGGCCATGCCGAGATGCAACCCTACATCCTAACCCAACGTTAATTGAATGTCCAGGCCAAAGGGGCCTTCTCCAACCCAACTAGAGGCACACACGTGCAGGGGGCGTTGCCCGAACATTCTAACAGCTACATGCTATTAGGTTTGCAATAGTCACGCTGCTACTGCCGGAATACGAGTTGTGGGTGAACGTGGGCGGCGGCGGTGTTCTCGATTGTGATGGTTGTCGAGCGCCACGGAGAGGATGTGATACGGGCTGATATGCGAGCCCTCAATATATCAATAATATAATAGAAAGCGCGGTGTTATTGGATTGTAACACACGTGCAAGTTATGAGCAGGATGAGTGCAGTGACTTCTGTGAGAAGATGCTGCTCTAGCACAACGCTAGCTCATCTATACCGAATGTCTCCCATCGCATAGATGGTACCGCCATTGGGTTGTGAACCCGAGACATTGGTTGAACGACCAGTATCGTCAGAACGAATAATGCGTTCGCCCCATAATACTGCGCATGCTTGTTCCGCACATGCTAGAAGCGAAGATGATTTCTTGTTTGTTACTTCAAGATTGTATCTTGCTTTGCCATCTTCGAGTTCGACATACGAACTCTCGATGACAGGTGTCATTCAAGTCTTTCCTTGAATAATGACAGATGATGTGACTTATCATCTGACGACATGTACAGTCATAGTCGACCGTACTGATCATTATAATATATGACATGACTCGACATGACATGACATGGTATGACATGTCTGACAGGTATGACACATATGACATGTATGACACATGCTGGAATTGACACTACGACTAGTTCGTACAGTCTAGTGTCATTCCTGTATGTCATCTTCGGTGGTCAGCCTGTGTCACTCATCTCGGGTATATATCGTTTGTATATCCGAGTTTAGTGATCCGTTGTTTCACCGTCGGCAGCGGGTCCCCACTGCCTGAGCTGCTGTTTCCAGCAGGTTATGGTCCCTCTCACGTTCGCGTGAACTGAATTTTGGCGTAGAATTTTATTTTATTTCCGCGCTATCTTTCGGTTAAGCGTCTCCACGCCTTGTGGGACGCTTCGGAGCAGATTCTACGTATTTTCTGGAGGCGGCTGCTTACGGCTTTGGGAAATTCGACGGAGTGGTACTCTTCAGCTATTTTCATTTGCGATCTCTATTTGGATTTGTATTCGTTTCTTTATTCGATTATGACTTCATCTCAGATTTTGGAGAGTGAAGAGCTCCTAGCTCTTTTGGGATCTATCGACACTGGTTTTGCGAGGGTCTCAACTCTCAAAAGATCGCAGCTCGTTTCCTTGTGCGCTTCCATGCATGCGGCTATTTCGCATTTCCGTGAGGCGGCTCAGATTTCGGCAGTTTCGAACGAGAATTTTCCGGTAGTATTGAACATCTTGGTGGCTGGTGAGCCACAAGTTGGTGGTGTCTCGTCCGAAGCCGCTGGTTCCGGGATTTCGAGCGGAAGATTTTGCGAAGTAGGAGTTGGCGATGCACCGGCAATTTTGGCGCTACAATCAGTCTCTACTCAGATTTCGACCACTAGACCCGCCCCTAGTGCCACTAGGGCGAGCGACACCGTGTGGCAGGCCCCTCCTGTCCGCGCGGAAGTTCACTATGTACATGCACCTCCCATTGTACCTCCCTATATGGGCTCTGGGGTTGTTCACAGTTATGAGGAGTATTTGCTTAGTGAGGATGAGGATGAATCGGAGTACCCACTTGGGTATTTCGATGATTCCAGCGACAGTTGTGAGGAGGAAGAGGAGCAAGATGGCCACTTGGCCGCTCCGCATTTTTCGTCCGATCGATTGGAACGGGATTTCGAGCTGGACACGGGTTTTCAGCAGAATTCTTATGGCGGAAGTTTCGAGGCCCCACTTGGGGAAGAGTTTTTACCGCAGAGTGAGTTTCATGTGGGCACACTTTCTTTTGAGGGTGAGCCTATTGTGGACGAAGAGGATGTCTACACCGCAGAGGAGTGGGCTGCCTGGGAGGCAGGAGCCCACGATTCCGTTGGAACTGGTGGTGCAGAATTTTATGATGAAGATTCTTATTGTGAGGATGATGCTAGTTACGATTCTGATGATGACTACTATTAGTTCTTTAAACAGACAGGCGGTGTTCCTTTCGGCATTTCTCCACCACTTGCTGTAGTTTTGGGCAGAGGATGTTGTTGAAATTCCCACCACTAGCGGGCAGCTTTACCGATTGAGACGAACATTTTTTTATGGCAAGAGACCTTACAGTTCGCAGACATATCAAAGCTAAACCGACAGGCGGAATTCTTTTAACATTCTCCATCACATGCAGACAGGCGAGATTTGTGGGAACACCCACCACTAGCTGGCAGAGCATTAATTTTAGCAGACCAGAATGGTCCTAGCAATTTCCTAGGCTTAGCAGTATTATTTTGCTAGCCTGTACATTCATCTTGCCACCTGTGACTTTGACTAGCTCCCTAGAGTTAACATCTTGACATTTCTTTGTAAACTCTAGTAGCTAGGGTGGTGAGTGTCACTAGCTGGTCCACCTCAGATGAGGTGGTGTGCTGGAATTGACACTACGACTAGTTCGTACAGTCTAGTGTCATTCCTGTATGTCATCTTCGGTGGTCAGCCTGTGTCACTCATCTCGGGTATATATCGTTTGTATATCCGAGTTTAGTGATCCGTTGTTTCACCGTCGGCAGCGGGTCCCCACTGCCTGAGTTGTTGTTTCCAGCAACACATATGTCATCGGTCATGACCCTGACAGATCTCCCCTCTTTAAAGAGTTGTGACCTCACAACGGGCATACCTTTGTATATGTCTTTGATGTCATTGTTGTTGTCGCTTCTGCTGGTACCAGTCTTCTTACACCGATTTGAGGCGTCCCTCATGGTGTTTTTAGGATTTTGGGGGGAACTGAGTCCACTTTAGTCCCTCACCTTAGCACAATGCCTTACAGGCTAATGCCTTACAGTTCTTAGGATGTAGCCCCCTTTGAATTGCGTATCGTATTTCAGAGTGGCGATTCAAAGTTCAATGAATTGCGTTTCGTGATACAGATTGACGCTGGATTACTGATTGATCCACACGTATCGTGCGTCAGAGTGACAATTCAAAGTATCCGAGGTGTACGTTACGGATTATTGCGCTAGCCGTCGTCGCTTTAGCGAACGATGATCCCACGATTTAACGATTTATAATCGCACGATTCTCGGCCTTATATATATATATATACAACTGATCGTTTGTTGTTCGTTTCCACAGTTGTTATATATTATGCACCCAACCCTTCCTCCCCTCTTGAAGCAACTTCGGAGGTTCACAGGCGGTCATGGGGAGCCCTTTGGATGTTTCCGGAGTTATTTCACCGGGGGCTTGTTTTAATGCAAACAGAGTGGCGCTGCTTAACGGGATTGGATTTATAATCCTTTACCCGGTCTGCTCACTCTTGAATTATTGGTCCAGTACGCACGCTTTGACGAACATCTGTCGCGATGAGTGAGAGTGGATTCGCCACGTACTAATGTGAAATTTATTTTAGTTATGTTTGCCAGGCATAACTTAGGATCACAACTCCGTCTACCTCAGTCGATGTCTCCGGTAGCTTCGGATGACTGGCCACAGAATCCGATGACTAACCACGGTCTTGGCAAAGGTAGCATTAAGCAGTTTTTATTTATCCACAGATATGATATCTCGCATGCGTGCGTACGTATCTGTGCAAGGGTATAATTTTGTACAAGGCTCACTACACCTTTAGCATGGAAGGATCAATTTCCCGCTTCTGTGCAACATAATGATAAAACATTAAGAGCAAGGTATATAGATGATCGACATGTATTAGTATATATTACAAGAAGTAAGGGCATCAGGCTTAATATAATGTTTAGCCTTCATAGGCAGCTATTATGTCTGCTGCATTGGTCAGCTCTGTGGCTTTGACCCAGGTGTCATGCTCAGGGCCGTAGCCTGCATATCGCACTAAGTAGTACTTGACACCTCTAGTGATCTTATCTGAGAGTCTATGTGATATCTCAAACAGTGGTTGCCCTTCTTCGGTGATCATCTGTGGCAGAGGCAAAGGTGCTTGGATCGAGTCATTGTACAGCTCTATTCTGGATACAGGCTGTACCGGATGAATACGGATGTCGAGGTCTCCGGAATCTAACTCGTATGCACGCCCATGGCTAAGCACTTTGGATATGGTGAACGGCCCAATATATGGCTGCTTAAAGTGTCTGCCTGCCTCTGTCAAACCAATCCATTGAATAAACTCGGTCCGTAAAAGAACTTTCTGCCCAACTGCATATTGCCGAGGCATGTGAGTCTTATTGAATCTGGCTTGGCTAATTTCTGCTGCTCGGGAAATGTTGTCTACCGCATTGGCATGTACAGCCGAGTACTGGTCAAAATGATCTCGAATAGCTCTTTGTATTGGAACAGGAGCTTCTGGCGGAATAGTGATTACAAGATCATGAGGCAAAAGTGGTTGCGCCATCGAGTCGAGATAGAATGGTGAATAACCAGTTGATGCAGAAACGGTGTTGTTAATTGCAAACTCCGCCAGAGGCAACTTGTCCTCCCACGAATTGGCTGAAGTATCATTGCAACAATACCTGTTTATAAACCAGAGGATGGTGAAATCGAATCATGAATCAACAATTTGAAAAGTACCTGAGGATATCCTCGATGAAGGCATGGCTCCTCTCATTGGCTGCATTCGACTGTGGATGGTGTGAGGACGTCATGGACAATCTCGTACCAGTAGATTTCCACGGTGTTTGCCAGAATGTAGAGGTGAATCTGGGGTCTCGATCTGAGATGATGTTCCTCGGAAGACCATGGAGCTTGAAGATATGCTGCATATATATAGAAGCAGTATGCCGAGCTGTCCAGGTCATGCTGAAGGCAATGAGATGACAGCGATGAGAGAATTGGCACATTACCACAAATATACTGTCGTGCCCATTAGTGGTGATAGGCAGGTCAGTAATCCAGTCAAGAGATACATCTAGCCATTTTGTCTTAGGCACACTATATCGTATATGTGCTTGACCATAAGGCTTGTGTCGCCTCGTTTTCTGGCGCTGACAAACGGGGCACTCCCGAATGTACTGGATGGCTGCCGTTGTCATTCCTGGCCAATAATATCGGCTACGCAGAAGATGAAGCATGCGATTTTTGCCTACATGACCAGAAATAGTGGCTGAGTGGCACTCATGAAGGAGAATGTGGCGAAGCTGTGTGATCTCACCGTCATCTGTGGGGACTTTAGCTGTTGGTGGAATGTACAGCTGTCTGCCATATATGGTCTTACGATAGATCAACCCCTGAATGAGCTCGAAGCTGTAGCTGCTGACTGACTGTGATGAAGTCGATGATGTCAGCTTAGCCAAAATAGTCTGTGCAAATGTATCACGATCATATTCGGATATAATGATGTCGTGTAGCTGATGAGCTGATGAAGAAGATATAAGAGCAATGAATGTAGGATCTGCAGATGGCATGACTTCGCTGATGTCTATGTGTTGCAGACAATCAGTGAGTTCAAAAAATGCAGAGATACGAGTGAGTGCGTCTGCAACCTTATTCTTATCGCCAGCAATATGCTCTATACGGAAGTTGTACTCGGAGAGCTCATCCAACCACCTTGCCTGTTTGGGCGGGCTCAGTGTGGATTTGGACTGGAAATAAACCAGTGGCTGATGATCTGAGCGTACAATAGTCTCAGGAGCTCCCAACAAGATATGGCGAAAGAATCGGAAGCCGTCCACAATGGCAAATAGCTCGATCTCAGGAATAGGCCAACGTCTCTGTGTATCGGATAGAGTGACGCTGTGATAGCCACATGGCTTCATACCTTTTCCTTGATCCTGGAGTATCACTTGACCAACGTGTGTGCCTGATCCATCGACCTCCATAATAGATGGCAGTTTCTGATCTGGAAGCTGTAGTACTGGAGCGTTACAGATGGCACTTTTGAGGTTATCAAATGCCTGCTGCTGCTCAGATTCCCAGACAAACTCTGCATTATCTTTAAGGAGACGATTGAGCGGCTCGGCAATCTTGGAGAACTTTGGTATGAATCTCCTGAATTGACCGACCATGCCCAAGAATTACCGAAGGGATGACTTGCCATCTTTAGCCATACGGCGTAGAGGCTGCTTTCCAACGGTAGGACCATAAGACACTGGAGGCTGAATTGCCATGACTGCTCGGATTATGTCTTCGATGATGGACAAGCCTGCTTCAGAGATGTGATGTCCGATAAAGTCTATGGATCTGACGAACAACTCCACCTTGGAAGGCCTGATGAAGAACTGGTGTTCTCTGCAACGCTGGAGAAACTGTCGGACATGCTTCACATGGCTGTCAAAATCCGGACTGTATACGATGGTATCGTCCATGAAAATGACAAGGAACCGATCGATGAAGTCGAAGAATGCCCGATTTCCTACACGTAGAGCGGTTGCAGGAGCATTGGTCAATCCGAAAGGCATAACTGTCCACTCATAGGAACCGTATCTGGTGCGAATAGCTGTTTTGTGAATGTCATCTGGATGTATAGGGATCTGATGGAAAAACTGATTGAAGTCAAATCTGCTAAACCATCGTGCACCTTTTAGCTGTTCAAGAAGGGTGTCGTGAGGTGGCAATGGATACGTGTCCTTAATTGTGATGTTATTAAGGGCTCGATAATCACAGCACATCCTCCACTTCCCACCTGGCTTAGGAGCGAAAATGATAGGACATCCATATGGAGATGATGACGGACGAAGGATACCCAAGTCGACATATTTGATGATCTGTCGTTTGAGCTCTTCCATCATGGGCACTGGTATGGTACGTACTGGCTGCGATGGCGGCTTGTGCTCAGGTTCAATGTTGATTCTATGATAACCACCTTCAAACCGTGCTGGCCTATGACCAGCTGGAAGATCCTCCTGGAATATGTCTGAAAAGTCTTCCCTCATTTGATCACGTGCTGCTGTGACCTCTGGGTCTTCCATAGTGGTGGCTGAGTCTGCTGCTGCGAAGACCAGTTCACCATCGACCTCTGAGAGAAAGAAGAGATAAGCCACGGCTTCTTCAGCCGAACCACTGGATCGAATACGACGCAGGTGCTTTCTCATGGTGGTGGCGCTGACCAATTCCATTTCAGGAAGGTCATCTGAGCCTGGAGTCTGTTCAACTCTGGATAATACTGCGCGAATACTGGAGCCTGATGAATGCTTCCTAGCGATCGTCCGATTTTTGGTCTGGAAGTCAATGTGTGGATTTCTCCTCTCCAACCAATCTTGACCCAGAATGACAGTGAATGGTTTCATGTCAATGATGTAGAAATCTTCTGTATCCTTATACTTACCCAGCGTAAATGTAGCCTTGGGAAGATAGGATGTGCATGGTAGTTGGCTTCCTCCAGCCAATCCCACCGAAAACGATGAAGAATCTGTGGGTGCTATACCAAGCTGAGCAGCGAACTGTCTGTCAATGAAAGACGATGTAGCTCCTGGATCTACCAATATGTGAGTACTCTGTCCATATACTTTCCCTTTGTACAACAACAGCTTCTTCTGTGATTTCAGCCGTGCTGTTTGAGAGTGCATCTGTGCGATGTGCTCTGAGGGCGTGTCCATCTGCTGAAACTGCAATGTCAGACTGGAAAGGACTTCTTCTGAGATACTCTCAACCCGGCCACTTGCTTCAGTGGCATCTTCAGGCTGATTTACCTTGGGGGTGCTCTCAACACTGGTACCTGTGCAGTACCCTGAGAGTTTCCCTGAGGAGCTGGAGTTGAAGCTGGAGCTGGAGTTGCAACTGCTGCATTGATGCTGTGCTGACTCTTCAGTTCCTTAACCAGGGTGTTGATCGTATTGATGAGTTTGCCGGACCCATCCTTAGCACCCTGATTCTGTTGTTGTTTCCTGAAAGGATTCTGAGCTGGTGGCTTGCCTTTGATATCTTTTCCATCTGGGGTCTTGGTGGAAAAACAATCCTTTGTGACGCGATTAGTACGACCACAACGCTGGCAAGGCTGAGGATTCTGTGATTTTCCTTTCCCTTTGCCTTTGCCTTTTCCACCTTTCCCTTTGCTCCGATTCTGATTGGAGTTATGACTGCCACTCTGGTTCTGATTCCAATTCCTGTTGGATTTGTCATATGGCTTTTTGCCACGCCCTCTGTCCTTGTCCTTTTTGAATGGGCCTCCTGATGACTGCTCCTTCTGCCCCCGATAGTGAAGGGTCTCTGACTGCTTCGAATGAACGACATAATTCAAATCGAGCAGTATCTGTGTGGTTTCTTGCCATGACAGATTATTCCTTTCTTGCTCTGTTAGGAATCTTAATTGGAACTGTCTGCGGAGATCTGGATCCATGCTGCTGACAAATCTGTCCTTTATTAACACATCGTTCAGATCAACTGCTGCTAAAGCAGCCAGTGACGTAAAAGTGCGCAAATAGTCTGAGAAGGTTTGGCTTCCTTGAGTCAGTGCCATCAGGTGTTTCTTGGCTACTGATCTCTTGTGAGGGTTACCAAATTGGCTGAGGAATATCCGTCTGACCATCTCATACAGTAATACCTCACATTTAAGGAAATGCTAGGTTAAGGAAACAGCCAGCTTTTCGGGGGGGGGTCGGAAAAATGCGGAAAAAGCTGGGCTGGAAAAAAACATTAAGAAAATGTACCCAAATAAGGAAATGAAGGCTGCCGAATCATTTCGTTAACGGAAATCAGAATGTCATATTAAGGAAACGAAGGCTAGCTGAACATCAGAAAATTCCATTATTATTAAGGAAATTGTAGCTGAATCTAAGGAAATTATAGTCGATATTTCATGAAATTCTGGAAATTTTCAATGGCAAATAAAGGCTTTTTCTGCACCGCGTTTATTATTAAGGATTATTGGTTAATGCACGATAGCTGC